>JAWQUT010000474.1:299318-311606 GCA_033807755.1 Ellobium chinense
AGCACGATACCACACGACATGTCAAATTGTGACGTATGAAGATCTGTATCCCTTTGATGACGTCAAAGTTGATTATATGCAGCGGCGGAAATTAACTTCCTCCGCTTAAAATGAGGAAGTGAGGATATAAAATAAATAATTAACGGAATAGAGTATCCTTCTTTTGTAGATAATAGTGGTTTTTTTTTTTTTTTTTTNTTTTTTTTGTGGTGCGCACACTAACTAGACTAGGTGCGTTTTGAATGCAAAATTGCGCATCATAGGTCTAAAGAGTGTGTGTGTGGTTTTTTTGTTTTTGCTGTGGATATTGCTTTAGAAAAGAATTATACAAAAATACACTTTTTAGTTCATCATTAGATTTCACATACATACAGAGGGATTTCAGTATTAATGTATGTCTCAGATAAGTTACACGGAGCAAAGGAAAAGCTTTCTCTCTCATGGAGTATTAAGATAATAAAACTTAGAAAAATAAAATGTCCGTGTGTATCTTACAAACATGTATGAAACTTGGTAGTGATATAACAACTCGTTTTGAGAAATAAATTTCCAAAAACTCATCATCCACAGTCAAAAATGACAACTTTTTTAGCACTATGTTGTGTAAGTTTGCATGCAAATTTACTGTATTTAAATAGTAAATGGCAATGCGCACCACCATAACCTCCCGTCACTGGTAAAGTGACGGGAGGTGCCGAATGTAATGCATTCGCACCCTAATTGTCAAGTTCTCATAGCCCTCTTTGAACTTATGATATCATTGAAAGCTGAAAGAAGAAAATCCTCATTCATGCTTGACCCTAATCAGTAATTTATTGGCTTAGCTACACACGATAAAATCAAAAATAAAAACGAATAGCTTCAGACAATATATTTAGATCTAAATAATTTTGTTAGGACAAGAAATTAATGTGTGCCTCTCCAATCAATGTCATTTTATAGCTTATAACCTTTTGGGCATGCAAAAAAAAATAAAGACATCATCGGTATGAATGATATTGCATATTATTGTTGTCTGTCCGCCTTGACCACCACCGCAAGATAACTGTCTGCCTGCCTGCGTGCCAGCGTGCCTGCTTGCATGGGTGCCTGGGTGCCTGAGTGCCTAGGTGCCTGGGTGCCTGCGTGCCTGCGTGCCTGCATGTCTTTGCTCTTTGCCCTCCTAAGTTTGATAACTGAATAAGATGAAACGTATTGTCCGTATTGACGAAAAAGGTCGCATCTCGCATGGTTCGAGTAGATAAAAACGACGCTATACACCGATAGAGGCGATATGCTCAGGCAACTTGGCCGAATAATTACGGCGTTGGACTCAAGATCTAAAGGCCGTCCCCAACAACGGTCATGCTGGAAGTGCCTTGGCAAAGCATTTCATTCACATTTTCCTCAGTCCACCAGTCTGTAATATTGGTGTCTGGCTATAGCCAATGAGAGATAGTTATTGTCAAAATGCTAGTTATCAGCGCATCTAAATGGCAGAACACTTTATTATTCCCCGGTGAGTTGAGAAAGTCCTAGAGTGACCAGATCTACTGGGGTAATACTAACATGAAGTCACGTGGACGGACATTAGCCTGGACACGAAATTTTATAAACCGCATTTAGTGTTGTATTGAACTGTAATATTGTTCACTAACCTCTTAAAACAACACTTGCACGCATCGCACACCCGAGACTCATGGCCTATGTGTGGTGCAGTCTCTGTGAATTGCCAGAAAGTGAGACGTAGAAACACTTTTTTGCCCGAGATTTCTAACTCTGATGATTTTTTCTTTATTCGCTCTTCGATATGGTCTTATTTAGCTTTAGTATTTGTACATGGATTGAAATCAGCATATTGTAGAAATACATAGGATACAAGATAATCCATCCATCCATCCATCCATCCATCCATCCATCCATCCATCCATCCATCCATCCCATCCATCCATCCATCCATCCATCCATCCATTCATCCATCCACACGCCTGTCCGTTTGTCCGCCTGTCCATTGATCCGTCCCTTTGTCAGTCCGTCTGTCCTTCTGCATTTCTTTCTATTTGTCTGGCTTTCTGTCCAACCGTTCGTTCATCTGCTCTTCATCATTGCCTGTCTGCCCATCGCCCCACCTGCCTACCTACCTGCCTTCCTGCCTGCCCCTGCTTGCCTGTCTGCTTAGCTGTCTGTCTATCTATCTCTCTGCTTCCTTGCTGCTTGCCTGCCTGCCTGCCTGCTTGCCTGCCTGTCTGTCCACCTGCTAGCCTACCTCCTTTGCATACCTTGTAATAGAACAATGGCTGGAATCAAGCGAAAATGGCACGGAGCGGTTGAGGGCTGAGAGATTATAGTGTATAATATGTTTGATTTTTTATTTTTTTGTGTTGATTTTTTTTTATTGTGATGTATGGAAATGGCCAGAAAGGCCTTCAAATAAACACACCTTAAATCTTGAATTTCTTTCATTCTCTTCCATCCTTCGGTATTTACTACTACCTACCTGATTGATCGCACCGTTGGTAAGTTAATAGCAACACTTTATATGTGGGCAATGATACGGTCAGCACAACAGCTGACCTCAGACTGCCACTAGTGAGTGAAACTACCTGGGCGAGCCACTCGCACTACATCTAACGATGATGATGGTCTAGATTTACTGAGCTTTCCTCAGATAATAATCAATGACGTGGCAAAGGTAGCAAAGGATAACACATTCTGGAGGGGGGGGGGAAGGGGAAGGGGGCATGAGAAGACACAGTGGTCGTCGTTCAAGGCGGAGGTGAGTAGGGATTGTCATCTCTTAAGGTAATTTTGTTCAAATCACTCATGGCAGGCAATTAGGATTCAATAGATTAGCCCCAATGGATTCAATGCATAGCCCTCTCCCCTCTCTTTCACCTGATTCCCCTCTCCTATCTGCGCTTCTGCCATGTACACTAAAATTGGCCTAGTTATAAAAACTACAATTGATAGAACAGATGGGAGTATGTTGTTTCTATCCTCACAGCGATCAGAAAGAACCAGCTATACAGGAAATCTTTGACAAAATAACAACAGCTGGTGTATGGTGGTAGGTGTGGGTGTTACCTGTTACTTCTGCTGTCTTGTCAGGTGATGATGAATGATGATGAGATGACAGCAGTGATGATGATGATGATGATGATGATGATGATGATGATGAAGATGATAATGGTTTTAATGATAGCACTGCTTTTAAGCACTGCTAGCTCTGCTTAATGCTGTTTGCTTTAAAGGATTGACATTCTTCTCAGCCTAAAATTGATGCCAGGCACACTGCTATATGAATGGCAAACTACTCAGTATTTATAATGTAGCCATGGAGTTTAATGGGGTGCCAATGAAAAGGTATGCGAAAGACCGATTGACTGATGGGATGATTGACTAATTGACTGACTGATTGAATGAATGACAAGAAGTTTAATTTACTGACTGACTGACTGACTGACTGACTGATTGACTGACTGACTGACTGACTGACTGACTCTTTGCTTGATTAATTTATTGAAGGAAAAAAATGCTGAGCATACTGGAAGTCAAAGGTGGTCATAGAAACAGTAATTTTTTAAGCCCTAATTCACTAGTATATTAAAACAAAATTAAAATTTCTGAGATTTTATTGTTCAAATAGAAGAAATTTAATCACAATACAGAGACAATTCATCCTGGAGCTCTAGAAAACCCCACTAACATCGTTAACAATTTCCATTAACTAAAATCTATTCGGAGATGATACAACAGTAAACATGTTGTGGTGTTCAAACAGTAAATTGCTTGAAATCATAGCAAATGGTTGTTTGCTTTGTGACATCTTGAACTGAGTGAACGCTGGTATTTTCTTAGTGAACTGAGAAGTTTTTTCGGGTGTTTTATTATTAAACTTCCAGCTCTTTCCCTCTCACCAAAAAAATCACTGGAAAAAAAAAGTTTTTATAACACACAACCCGAATACTTCCATCACAATGATTCTCACCTGTCCAGGCATGTCAAAAATTTCATTCATCCCGATAGCTCTTATTTAGTCTATAAATCTTGTCCACAAGAAGGCAGGCATAAAAAAAAAAACAACGCTAAATGCCTCAGTCTGGTCAGGGCCTAGGGACCTCCTTCGTATTCGACATAAACAAATCGTTGTAAACACTTGAAGTTCTACATGCTTATATTGAGGGCAAATAAGCTAAACACAGGGCCTCGTTTCGCTCGGAATGCATTATTTATAATGACCCGGCTGACCCATTTCAGGCAAAACATCTACTTAACTGGAAAGGTCATCAATCGGCAGCACCGCTCCGACAGAAGATGGACAGTGATGTAAAGGAAAAGCTTCTAAGCACGTCCCGAGCTTGACCGAAATCTGATTTAGTCGGCGCAGAAAGATTCATTTGACAGTTTTACTGGAACGTAAATGGCGACTCAACGTTAATGTAGCAGTTTCTCAAAGTTGATGAGAAAATAACATGATGCCAAGTTATGTCATATTTGTCAACAGTGTCTGGAGCTGACCAGTGAGGGCTTGAGGGAGCTTAGGTCAGAGTGCCCAACTGCTAGCCAGTGGACCAAAATCTTGCCCATTGAAAGTGTATAAATTAAGATCACAGACCGGAAATTCAGTTTACCCTTTTTTTCTTTGTAACGCCACAGATCTAGATCACTTGAACTTTTGGAGCTGCCAGCTGGACCCAGATTCGCCTTCTCTCATTCGTTATATTATTCTGTGCTTCAGATTTCATGTTTAACAAAACCTTAGCAAGGCCATTGAAGTTTTGAGATAGTCTAGGATACTTTTTGTAAACAAGCATTCCTGTTCTCATTACTTTACCGGAAAGGATTAACTTTTACCTTGACCGACTCCTTACAAATAAAACGTCAATGAAAACATACTTTCGAAGAAAATATATTACAATTATAACATTTTTGCAAAATCTCAGATTTCGCTTTTTGCGACCTGTATCTATGAGTACAGAACGTGTGAAAGGAAGAACAGAGGAAAGTCGGGTATATAATATATCCTTTCATTTTAAGGACTTTTTATCGAAAGTGGAAATAGTTATAGACATGTCCGGCTAATAACGTACAAGACTACAGAGTGCTTTATATTGTTCACTGTCATGAATAATGAAGATGTGTTCACTCATGGTTGCAGGAGCCTAATTGGACAAAAAAGATTGGACTATCAAAGTCGACAGCAGCAGAGTATAAAATCTTTTCTTTGTACATACTGTGTACATAATCGTATAAACATAAAACCACACCACAAAAGTGGTGAAATTCAAGCATAAATTTGTAAAAAAATAATTGTTTGCAGGCAGTGTTTTCCAATGGCTAAAGCGAATTTCATTTGTGCAGGCCTGCCATCTGCAAATGAAGGTCAAAATTTTAAGCCCTTTTCATCTAATTAAAATCGTGAAAAATCTAAATGAAGCTCTCCCATTGTAAACAGTACATAATTTGGGCACAGTGATGGCACCAGATCTGCAGACTAGCCTTGGCCATCGAGGAGAAATGTTTATTAAATGGTTCAAAGAGGCTTTTACACTTTGGTTCCTGCGACATCAAGTGTTTCTAGACAAATCCCTCACAGGATTACTCAGACCCTAACTGAACCTTCGTCTGGAGCATTCTTAGCTTTGCGAGTAGAAGTTTACCTAAAGGCAAACGTTGCATTTTTGCGATAATGATATCGTCCAAGGAAATTTGTCTACTGACGGATATGCTGAGTGGCCTCCGTCTTTAGAGTACCGACAATTTCCTATTGGTTGGAAGTGTGCAGATTAGCAGCCAGGTTTGTATAAGGGATGTGGGGAAAAGGGGAAAGGGGAAGAGGGACTCAGTCTTTAGGATGAAACATTAGCTCCGCCTACCTCACATTCTGTGCGTCTGTCATTCTTCCTCACACATCTCCCCTCTCTCGCTCTGTTTCTCTCTCTCGCATCCTCATTACTACTGTTTTTCTCTCTCTGCCCCACTTGTTTCGCTTCACTTCCTTCCCAAGTTAAATCTCAACGGAGTAGTGGATTCTCTCAAACAAACCGGAAAGCTAAGATTTCAATATCTCCGAGAGAATTTTCCAAGCAAGTGGATTCTACAATATCATTAGTTCAGATCTGTGAGAGAAATTACCGTAACTCACAACCTACCGCGCACGACTTGCGATAGTTTTTATAAGTTTATTTCTTTCAATGATGCATTCCTTCCTCCCGGTCTAGACTGATATGTGTGTGTGTGTGTGTGTGTGTGTGTGTGTGTGTGTGCTTGTATTGTGTTGTGTTTTATGTGTGTATGCGTGTGTGTGTGTGTGTGTGCGCGTGTGTGCGTGTGTATGTGTGTGTGTGTGTGTGTGTGTGTGTGTGTGTGTGTGTGTGTGTGTGAGAACCTTGGAAGCGCGTACATTACGCAATTTTCACATTGGAAGCGCGTACTGTCGTTCACATTGGAAGCGCGCACTCATAATCCTTTCAAACCCTTTGTTACGGGTAAATTTAAATATTCGATTATTTTTATTTTAATTTCTTATAATTGAACAAGTTCATCTTGGCCAGTCTCGGTTTAAAAAACTGCAAGCCTTGGGTCTCACTCAGCGTTACAAAAACATTGAGTTCCAGACAGGTCAATGGCTGAAGATGTTTTTTGGGGTTACCAGTACTTCCAGCATGTGAAATAAGTCACTGTTTTGCGTTCGTCATCATGTCGGCCGCACCAGCTCCAGAAAACGCACAATCCTTCGCTGACTATGTGCTGTCTACCTATGTGCGAGGTGATGTGCTGTTTCCTCCACCAATTTTGGGCAAAATAAAGTGTAGACAACTAGCCTAGGTATATCCCGATGGAACTCTTTCCGATATAAATATCGAATTAATTTTTTTAGATGCGACTACAATTAACATCTCACCGATTATTCATGTGTACGCGCTTCCCATGTCAGGCAGTCTATTGTTCTATATAACAATACTACGTGCTTCCCAGGTGCACCCGGGGAGAGAGACATACAGCACGCAGCCCACAAGCCCCCTCTCCCTTCACACACACACACACACACACACACACACACACACACACACACACACACGGGTGCACCTCTACATCTCCTTCAACATCCTGTGTTCTTCCTCACGGTCATCTGTCGAACTGTCCCATTCCTAACAGTATTTCTTGGTTAAGGCAAATCAACTGAACTTTCAGTTTAAAGTCTAATATTGGCACTGGGATCAGAGGGCCCTTTAAAAATACATTTACGTGAACATTTACGTTCATAAAGTTTTGTCAGTTTAACGAAAAACGTAATTTTTCAAAATGACTTAGAATAGTAACTGTGACCAGTAATTCCTTCACTTGAGTTGCACTGGGATAAGGTGGATATTATTTCATAATGACAGCGAGAGAGAACCTTTGACCAGTAAAAAATACAGTACACACTGTCCTTGACCTTATTCTCTCTCTCTCTCCCTCTCTCTCTCCCTCTCTCTCTCTCTCTCTCTCTTTCTCTTTGAGTGTATGTGTCTTTCTCGTTCTCTCTCTCTCTCTCTCTTTCTCTCTCTCTCTCTCTCTTCCTTTCCTCGCTGTTTTACATCAAACAGCAAATCTGGTTACCGAAAACTTGAGTGGAAATCTTCCTTCCAGACACACTGCAATACTGCTGCTATTACTACTACTACTACTACTACTACTACTGCTACTACTACTACTACTGCTGTTTAGAAGGTTCGTATTCAGGCAATGCCTGATCACGTTATTCCACAATACTGTTGCACAGGCAGCCCAGAACACTCAATAACTTTCTTACTCCTTGCCCATTAACATGAACTGAGCAATAGTATACAGATGTTTCTCACCGTCTATAGCCATGTAACAGTTGAGCAGGTCGTGGAAATGTGAAGGAGATGCATTGTTTATATCATCGTTGTAAACAAAAACAAAAATAAAATTGTCGTATGACATAAACTCAAGATCTAGCAAAGAACTGGCTCTCTGGATTACTTGTAAATGATTGCTAAGAAATATCAACTTTCCTTCCTTATGAAACCTGAAGAGAGTGCCTTGATCATGGTTCTTCTTCTGCTCTTTAAACTCCGGCCATGTTAAACATTGTGTCTACTGCTGGGGAGATAATACCAGTCCGCTATAACACTTGCCAAAACTTCTCCATCCCATCCACTATTGTGTCTAGTTCATACCACACTTGTCCCAGCAAGTCTCCGGCAGTCGCAGGTGTATAATTATTATTCACATCAGTCTTCACCTCTATGGTCGTTTTGTTTTTGTTTGCCATTGCTAGGCTTATACTGTCCGCATTCCATATTCAGCCCTTTACCTATTCCCAAACCTCACTGTCCGGAGAAGACTCGCTCTCACAATTTGTACCAGTTCACTGTCACGCATGCACGCCCTCCACTCTTGCTCCATCGAGAGGATCAGTGAACACTTGAGGCAGAGAGCGTCAAAAATATCCGCTCTCTTATGGAGTGCCTGAGAAGATCTCCCTGTTTAACTGTCCAATCACTTTGATTTTACTGGGAAAGTCAAACCACAGTGTGCAAACTGACTTACCTCAGTCTCGACAGGTGTTAGCTCTTAAACTCTCAGAAGCCTCTGATTTACTGAGCAGCCACTCACAAACAACTGTTTCGTCATTTATAAATTTTGTTTGGATTACAACATTCCATTTATATATTCCTCTGATTTACTCGGTTGGGAGGTCTACCCGTGGAGCAGCGTGGCCGAATGGTTACGGCGTTCGGCTGAGGATTAAAGAGACTGAGGTTCGGTTCCCGACCACAGTCATGTTGTAAGTGCTTTGGAAAAACATGTTATTCACATTTTACTTCAGTCCACCCGTATTTAAATTGAATATCTGGCTATAAGAAGAGGAAGATAGTGTCAGAATGCTAGTGAGCAGCATCTGTAAATGGCAGGTGCACTGTATGCTCCCCAGGTAAATAAAAACATTCTAGAATGATCAGGCCCGCTGGGGGTAATAACTGTATGGAATGACGTAGGCGAACACTAGCCTGGATAAAAAATAATAAATTAATAAACCGCTTATTATTATTATCGGAACTGTTTAATGTGTAAAGATTGGTTCGTTTATATATACTCCATTTATGTAAGAGGAGAGAGACTTCTAAAATTTATAAACTAGTAGATTACTTCTAATTAAAGCTAGAGAGAGGACCTATTATCGAGGTTAATACATTTTGTTTCATTCAGTGGATTCCATTTTAAGACAAAATAATATGTAAACGCGAGCAGAAGATACTAATAATTATAAAGCTTCAGATACGCCCTTTATAGGTTAGATACAAACACCAAACAACGTTTGTTTTATCTTATTTATTACGTTTATTGAAAAAAAAAACAAAAACGTAAAAACAGAACAATCGAAAGCGCATGAACTCGACAGCTCAGGCTATAAAAGACCTGATCTGACTACTAAATCCGCAGTCTTTCATCGTGCTTACAGCATGGCCCAACTCACTCAATAATGATTTCATGTCCTAACGATTTCAATAATATTAACTTTCCATTAAGGTTTTGAAAAAAAAATATGAATCACAAATCTTGGATTAGCACGAAAATGGCATTCATGTTTTTATGTTTTGTCCCTTTTTGTTCAGTTGGTGCACCCCATCGGTCAAAAACGAAAAAGGGGAATGACTGGGCCTTTCAGAAAATAAAAAAACAACCCCAAAAACCAGCGAGGTAGGCTTAATTGAAATTAAGTAATCTGAAAAAACAAAACAAAAACATGGGCAAAATCAAATGACTCTCTCACGTTGTTGTTTAGGGTTAAAGGTTTCTGTTGACAGTGTTGATCCAGCGTCTTTCAAGCCTTTTTGTGAGGGCTCTTGTCTCGCCTCATTTGTTATTGTTGGTACGGTTACAAACCTGAGCCTACCCAGTCCTGCCTGTCAAAGTTTGAGCAGCCAGATATTGCGAGCAGTCGGTATTTTGCAATAACAGAGCTTCTTTGCTGATCCAGTGAAATCTCTGTGTATTAGAGTAGATCTATAAGATCGCCTTTCCCAGCAAGCTGCAAACAAGGCGAGGTTGTTATGAAGGCTTTCCATGACATCAAGTTTTCGCATCCAATGTCCCATAGACTGGAGGCAAACACTATAGTACAGTAGTTCTAGTTCTAATATATATATATAGTCACACTATCTTACTTTCAGTTTCACATAAGCTCCAGATGTAGTCTTGTGTATCTTATCGTGGCTGCTTCCAGTAATCACTACGCCTTCTCTGAGTTCTCAGCTTAAACGTCTGATAATCCGATAATGGGAAGTGGTTCAACAACTACAAGATGTAAAGATCACAACTAGGACTTGTTGCTTGTTGTTTGTTTACAGAACCGTCAGCTCTGATTCACGAAGGTGCTGAGATGAGCAGTGAGTGGGAGTGCGGTGACCGCGAGGCGGGGGAGATAACCCAGTGAATTTAAACACTGTAAAAGGGTGGTGATGAAATTGATGAATGAATGTTTGAGCAGGTCCTAAAATACAATAAACCATTCTAAAAACCGATAATATTGTCCCAACTGCTGTCGATATTTTCGTCCCAAGTTCGAATTTTTCATTTCTAGTACGAAGAAACAGCTTTCTTGCACTTAGGACTTCCTCATATTCTGCGCTCCGTTTATCTCAGAGCCATTCAAGTGTCTGTCTAGAAACTGTGCTCGTGATTTCGTGGGAGTCTTGGAGTACTGAGACGTTTCAACTTGAATCTTATCTTGACTGGTGCCAATAATATAGAAATTTTAAACGAATGGCATCTGATAATAAAAAAAATGAAGCCAACGTTACGAGAAAGACAACTCGAGGCTAGAGCTGTTCGTTAGGGAAAGATGCCAGCAGAAAACAGGAAAGGTAGAGAGACGGGAAGGCTATGTTGAACGTATTGTGTTATTATCTTCGGTGAGGGAATCTTTACAAACACTGACCGCATGTGAGTGGTGTGGCAATAAAGGTGATCGCAAAAATAGGCTAATAGGGGACTCAGCTGTGGAATGCAGTAGAAAGCTGCGAAGTTTCAACACGGAGAGGAAGAATGGGCACAGGCCCTTTATCTATACCACTGACCCGATCGTCTATCATTTGGGGCCTTACCTCCACCCCTGCTCCTGCTCTTGCCACTGCCCCTCCTCCAGCTCCAATCTCCCTCTTCCTACCTGTTATGTTTATCCGCTTTTTCCTCCTTAATTTGGGGGCCCTGACTCTTAGACCTCCCTCGCATAGCAGAGGATGTGAAAGCAATGGTTACGGGATCACCAATAACTGTGTTGATTTTGTAACACATATCGTCAATCAGTGTCAGCGAGGAAATATTCTGAAAATAGTCTGTTGACCACATGAGAAATGTAGCAGTATTTGAGGTGCTACACAGTCTGTTAATATCCATCAAAAAATCGTCCTTTGTAAAAATGAATTTTTAGGCTTACCATCTTGTTGGTGTCGTTGTCGTAGTAGTAGTGTTTCTACGATAACTTTGTGGGTGACTATGTCTTATGATTAATTAACATTCATGTATATCGTGGTATCGAAAGCATTAAAGAAGTCACAGTGTTACAGCAACATTAATATTGCTATGATGGCGCACATGAGATTTTACGACACCGTGCATAAATACTAATTTCGACTATGTCCTATAATTGTTTAGATATTATATCTAAGTCGATTATTTTATAATTTATTTATTATTTATTAACATCACTGCAGTCGGTTCCATCTAAGGAAAGCAGAAGGTCACGTGACACAAACATCAGTCCCTTATCAGTAGGCCTTTGAAGAGAGTGTGTGGCTAGAAGCAGGCGTCGTCAAACATCACAGCTCAAGTGCATGGGCTGAGGCTACTTAAGCGTTAACATTCTTCCCACTTTCTATGCTTTCTGAATAATAATTGAACTGAAGAACAAAAGAGAGAGAGAGAGAGAGAGAGAGAGAGAGAGAGAGAGAGAGAGAGAGAGAGAGAGAGANGAGAGAGAGAGAGAGAGAGAGAGAGAGAGAGAGAGGGAGAATGCTTAGGATGAAGAGAACACTCATCTCACACACACTCACAAAAAGTAGAAAATAGGAAGCATCTAGTTCTACGAAATTAAGTCCACAGACCGCTCGACTGAGCATGGATAACCAGACAGGAATTTATGTATAAGCCTATCCCAGATCTCACTTTTCAGGCAGCAGTGAAAGAGAAGAAAAGATATTTTTGAAGCTCGGTTTATTTGGAATATATTACGATTTTCTCTATTTTTTTTTCTATTTTCGCGAAGAGAAGGTCTGGCGCAAAAGGACTGGCGTGTGT
>JAWQUT010000474.1:311628-327171 GCA_033807755.1 Ellobium chinense
AATATGGGAGGAGGAAGGATTGGAGTATTGAGACAGTCGAGCTTGCTAGATGCTGTAGCGCAGTTAACTTCTATCAATGGAACACTTCATCACACTCAGAGCTGAGCACATCTCGCCGGCAATACATTCCAATTTGATGGCCATTCATGTCGGACACGGGAAGCGAGATGCTTTCAGAGAGTGGCCCAAAAGGGATTAAAAAGAAGTCTGGGCTGCAAAATGATAACCGCCATGAATAAGCCCCTTCGCTACGCCATGTTTCTTAAGTGCTGATGTCACCATTTTCCCATCATTTCAACAGGCTGTATGTGGGAACGGTCTGTAAAGCTATTAAATAGTACGTACATGAACGCCTTAACACTTTGCTGCTACCTTGTGAGTATGTCCCACATATAATATATATACAGTACTATATTATGGTGTATCACTGCTGCTGAAATGGCTATACATCCTAGTGAGAATACTTACGTATAGGGATAATAACTAGGAATCCAGACATAGTGGATGGTGCAGCTGTGCTTATCTCCTCTCAACTAATAGATTGCATTTTGTATGATTTCCAGACAATTTCACAGCCAGTATCAGAAAAACAGCAAAAATGCCCTGGCAGCAAAGTATTAAATGTACACGGGAATACTACTTCAGGAATGTACATGTTGTACGTTTAAATGTCGTTCGCACCAAAGGGTTAAGACTCACATTCATGTAAACCATAGTAGTATCGAAAGGATTAAAGATGCCACATTACAACAACATTAATATTGTTATGATGGCGCATATGAGATTTTTCGACATCGTATCTGAACACTAATAAGACTTTACATATTAAACATATAAGAGCTTACAAGTTAATACGATCTAATCGTTAAGGACAACACTTTTTTCGTGATCAACTCCAGATCCGAGTCAGTGCAGGCAGGTTATCGAAAATAGCGACATCTTTTGATCGCCAATCTCCTCGAGAATTATATCGTCGAATGAAAAAAAAAATTGTTCCAAGTTTTACAGACGGGCACGGATCACTAAGAAACAAAAAGAACCTGCATATCATGTTGTATCTTATGCTTGTTTGACCTTGGCCAATATGGCGTCTCCAGGAGCTATCTTGTTTTCGGAGTTCCGGCTTATTTTTATCGATTGAGAATCTGATCTGATCATAAATTTGGGCGTACAGAGCGGATCATGGTAGACATTACATCACAGCCTCTGGTGCCAAGACAGATATCGCCCTTCAAGACCAACGAGATCTAGGGGATTGCCTTTACCGTAAATCAGAAGGCAATGCTGCTTGTTACTGATGATATTTTGACAATAGGTAACCCGTATGGCTATGCATTATTCTTTTCTTATATTTAAACATCGATTCCGGGAAGCAATACAGACTTGACCATTTTCCATTTAATACTATAGAGGATTGTTGCAGGAACGGATAATGCCTATTAAAATTTATAATTTTTAGAGACTCTCAGGTCTTAAATCTAAAGACATATTTTTGAGCTACTCTGCTGCAAAGCTGTAACATTCCTTTCTTCCCCTGACCACCCCACCCCCCGCCGCCCCCTAAAAAAATATACGCACATGCTTAGGCGAAAAAGTGGTCTAATCACATTAGGTCAGAACGCATCACTATCAGCCAATTGGCCTCAAAATAGAGCAGTGGCATCTTCGGCATTTTCTTCACTGAATTTAAATTCCCTAACTTTTACAGATTGCAGACATAAAAATACACCGGTCTACAGGGTTCTGTTGGTGCACACCACTGCATTCACGAGTAAAGACAATGTGACTGACGTCATACAGCCATATTAACATTTGTTACAAGTATAAGTTAATTTGAGAAAATAATTATTCCAATGACATCTTTTATATTAACACATAATGTCGTATTCCACATGAACGAAGTCCGAAGAGAAATGGGATCGCGTGGAGCCTTTTAATGGCATAACAGGCAAAATTCCTCGTAAATGTTATTGTTTTTGAATTTTTTTTTATCCTAAACATGAATTCGGATAGGCCTACTGTCATGAGAACCAGTCTTAATTCTGAGACAGAAATAAACATGCACTACACATGACGTAATTTGTGGAATTCGACATTACACGTCAACAAACACGTTACATTTCCAGTTCATCCGAATCACCCACTTCATACGTACACTATTATGACTCAGCAATTAGTTCATTTTGCTGCACCACCTCGCATACTTTCATACTTCACAGCAATTCACCATTGGATGTATCTCTCCAACAGGTATGAACTGTAAAATGCTGCAAGTTCTATGCTTGAAAATCGCCGTGAGATTTGAAAGGTTTTAGAATCTCTAAGATAACGTCTTAAGGATGCCTCTCTAAAAACATGATTACATAGATAAATATATTGACATTTTTCCATGCTTATCTGTTGGACCACTCCTAAACTACGTTAGGCTAGGCGTGTGGGAATCAAAGACTTTCAGAGCATGCTGAGATCGCGCCTCCTCTGAGAAATGGAGATGTTTCTAGAGGCACTGATATTACACTGAGAAATACATTTAACACAAGAAACGTAAACCCAAAATTCATTCAGTTTCTTTTTTTCCATTTGATTACTGCTAAAATCCTCACCGATATAATATAGCATTTCGAAATCGTAATAATCTGTCTGATTTAGAAATGTGTTTGTCTCACTTTTAGTATTAGGAAATTGGTATCTGAGAAAGTCCTTCACGTGTTTTGATCATGTAATTTTGTTTATCAGTAACCTTTGTTTCCTAATTCGATAATAATGTTTTCGACTGATATTCCCCTCTATTGCCACGTCTACAAGATAGTGAACCATGCATCACCATCTTGATCTGACCGACGGCATCAAATCACTGCTTTCGATTTCGCCGTAACTGGCACGCACACCCTATCTTTCGGCAAAAAGGAGTGGCACCGTATTGAATACAACAAAACTTGTTTTGCTTTTTTTTCTTCGTAGCAAATGGCTGTGAACTTGGTCCAAGTCCANATGCTGGTTAGATGTAAGTGCTAGATTACCAAAAAAATCGCCCTCGCTACGCCCCTGCCTACAGTTAATAGTCCTTTAACAAAATGCTGAGTGAAGGTAATGTTATCTAATTATTTTCTTCCTTTATATTCTCTAGGTCAGCATATCGTTCAAACAGAGTTGACGGCGTGCCATTTGGGGGTACAAGAGGAAAGACAGTTTGAGAATCCATGATCTTTGGTTTCACCATCTGTTCAGAGAAACACAACATCCAACTGGTTAACAATCTGGTACCTAGGTCAATCTACTGACCAGGTGTTTGCTCGCTGTGCCCAGAGGAAGCTGGCCGGTGTCGTAATGTTTGACCATCCTTTATAATCAGACTGGCGCGCTTAATTGAAGCAATTATGGCATGCAGTGGAAGGTCAACAGTTTTTCTATGCTTGGAATCGACTCAAATACCGCGCTTAGATAACCTTGGTGAGGTCATTTCAGGTTTACACTCAGCTCTGCATAATCGTGTTTACCGCCATTTATTTCTCAGGACACAGTGAAATAGAGGATGGCCAAAAAAAGCAACGCGCTTCGTATTCGCCTCGTATTTCTGTGTTTTTTTGTTGTTTTTTTCTGGGATTGAGCGGAGACTACAGTAATCCAATGGCTTTGGCGTATGCCCCTCGACATTTGGAGGAACAAACTATATATAGAACTGTTAGGTGGGGCAGGTAGTTAATGTGGTTTCCCTAAAGCGAGACCTTGTTGATGTTATCTTGTACAGGAAAGATTTGCTGTGCGAAGATGTTTTGCTTGTAAGTGAGGGGCAGTCTGACATCTAAATTTACTTAGCTTTGTCACCTGGGTTTACATGATGTGCTCTATGTCGATTGTAAAATCCTTTGATATTTCCCAGAATATACTTGGTTTGATTTTAGAAGCTCAAAACCTGTTTGTTTACCTTAAATGTAATTGCCTCATGCCCCCCGCCCACCCCCTCCCCCATCGTCACTTTCTCGGGCAAAGCCTGTTTTAGGAGTGGTTCAACAGATAAACTTGGAACGATGTTAATTTCCAATATGTTTATCTACGTAATCATTTTTTTATTTAGGCAACCATAAAATTGTATCGTACGGGCTCCAGAAGCGCTCTTGTTTGACAGCTTGGATTTGATAAGCCCATGCATATTTGCATGAAATGAACAAAAAAAATACGAGGCCTTTTTATGATTTGTACTCATTGAGCATTAACCAGAGCAGACAAACATAACATAACAAAAATTGTAACATTACTTTCACCGAAAACCTGTGTCAGTTTAACCTCGTCCCAACAACACGCTGGGTATGCTGCTTCTGCTATAGTCAGCCGATGAAATAGGGCTTTCCTCACCGTTCACCCGGCGCCTATGAGGTCGCGTGGTTTAAAAAGTAGCACATGTGAATGGTCCGTTGAGAAATAAATTAGATCTAGAATTATTCTAATTAATAAAAAAAAAACCAACAACAACACCCTCAGAGGCAGTTCTGACTCGTTAAACTTATTAAAGGACCATGTCTAGTGACAAAAAAGATGAAGCATAGGAAGTTTCATGGTGAGTCAAGCTGCGTGAACAACATTGTAGTCCGCACACAATATTTAGTATCTTGAAAATATGCATGCTTAACTTTCGATCCCTGTAAACAGACTCCTGATGTAACCAACATAATTATTATGAGAGTCTAAAAATAGCGTCCCTTTTCCCCCTATCCTTTGCTAAGGCTACGTAATGTAATTGTGGGGCAGTTATCAGAGGGCGGCTTGAGTGGTTGTTCATGCTGACTCCTCACACTATGTCAAGNAGGTGGGAGTGGATAGCGCTATTGGTAAGTGGAACACATGGAAGGCAGCCTAGACCTTGGCCCCAGTAGGAGCAAAGGGAGGTGCATGAGGTACATTCTGTCTTACCCCCCTCCCACCCCATCTTACCTACACTTCTGGATTTGATAGGGAGGGAAGAAACTGGAAGGAAAGAGGAAGAGGTGGAGAGTATAAAAAGTAGATCTTACCGAGCACTGAAATTGATACTGTTTGTTTTCGAAGCGACGTGCTGGCCGCCAAGATGGGAAATTGATTGGGAAATTGATACGAGTAGACCAATGTAACGGTTTCTTATGAGTCGAGAGAAATCCAGCACCATTCGAAACCTCTCCCTCCCTCCCTCTTTTGCTTCTCACTTTCTTTCTCTCTTATATAAACATGCGTAGAAGGAATGCAAAGCACACCCGCTCACAATTTTAGCATGCATTCGTCAGTTTCTAGTACCTATTAGGTTTCTACCCCATCCACACAGAAAGCAAATGGGTAGGACCTCTTGGTAAAACAGCATAAATTAATTTGATCGATAAGGGGGGAAGGGAGGGGGGGCACACATAGTAAAGTCCAAAGATCATAAGAGACAGTTATTGGGCTCTGCTGGGCTTTCTTGTGGGATAGGGATTGGGGGGCGTCACCTCAGACATCTAAAGGAGGGCACTACGTCACCCTCCTCTCCTTTTCCCTTACTTTCGCCACTGTCCATCCGTCGGGCCCATTAGTTAAGTCTATAAAGTCCTTAATGGTGGCTGTGATTTAGAGAAAGCAGGTCCCTTGACCGGAGCCCAGCGAGGTCACTGTAAGAGTTATTGGTCTTAGAGCTCTCCCGGGAGTGGAGTTGCTTAGAGAAGAGATTAAGACCCTCTCAACGGCTGATTTATCGCCCTTTACACAGGCATGAACCGAACTCACCAGTGAAAGGTCTTGCGTCTGAGCTGAGGTTCCTTTCTTTTGTTTAAAGTTTCTACAATGCTGGATAATTACTGGGAAATGTCATCGTAGATTAAGATGGATGAGGTCCACAAAAGGGCCGGGGGAAACATGAGTGCGCTTTGACCAGCTCACTGCTTTTGAATCAGAGTTATTTTACTTTCTAAAGATTCATTCGATTCACATTGCACAGGGGTTGTCTAAACTACATTTAAAAAAAAAAGAAAGTGTAATGTAGAGAAATCGGAGACATGCCTAACTGATATACACGTACAGGCAGTCAGCAGCTGAGCAGACGTTGTCAGATTTTGACTCAAGAGAAGGCGGGATACGAGGTGCGCGAGGAGATGTCCTGTATCCTGTATTCGGAAGGCAATTGCAGAGAGAGAGAGAGAGAGAGAGAGAGAGAGAGAGAGAGAGAGAGAGAGAGAGAGAGAGAGAGAGAGAGAGAGAGAGAGAGAGAGAGAGAGAGAGCGAGAGAGAGAGTATGCGTGAGAGAGGAAGATAGAAAGAATGAAAGAAAGAAACCACACGGGTGATGTCAATATGTTACTCTGCTCTCCCTATGACTTACAAGGAAGTGGGTAATATATAACCTCTTGCGAGTAGATTAAAGGTGACATATTAAAATAATAATAATAATAATAATAATAACAACAACAACAATAACAACAATAATAATAATATTGATAATAATAATAGTAGTAGTAGTAGTAGTAGTAGTAGTAGTGGAAGTAGTAGTAATAATAATAACAGATATAAAGCTGCTATAAATAACTTATTGTCAGCCCACGGGACATAACATTATCATTTTTCGCCCTACTGGCCAGATCACTCAAGGACATTATCCACTCCCTTGTGTTGATCACTAACATAGTGACAATATTTTTCACTACTTATAGCAAGGTACCCAAATTAGAGACACATGAACTGAAGAAATTTGTATGAAACGCTTTCCCAAGGTATAAACCATGATCGTAGTAGGATTCGAAACCAGGGCCTTTAGATCATGGATCCAACGGTGCAATCATTATACCACGTAGCTCCAATCCTACTCATCCTCTTGAACAAATGAAAACAACAGTCATAGCAAAAATGTGTCATNNNCCCACCACCAAAAAAAATCATTATCAGAATGTGTACCTTTAATTACGCCACTCTCGACTTGGATATTCACACCCACTAACCTACAACCAGGCTTGGTGTCTTCAGTAATCTGGTAAAACTTGGTATGACAAGATTTAGTCAACATTTAGTGACAAATTTAGACTTTGGGCTAACTATAGGGCTACACTCCCTTCTATATATCAAATAGAATTTTTTTTTTCGGTCTGATTTGATGCTGAGGAAAGAAAAAAAAACAACTTTTTTTTTAGCCTCAGTAGAATAAAAATATCTACAAAAACTACAAGTCCTTAAATCTGAGTCAGAAACATTTACTGGGTTTTACCAGACTACCGTAGATATGCCAGGGGAAATAAAGTCAATGCTGCATCCTGGCGATGGTTCTAATTTTCTCAGGTATTACCACCCCCTACTCCTCTCCGCTGCCTTTGATGTGCATCCTTGAGAAGAAGTGCTAGTTATGAGAAAAGTGCTAGGAAACAGCCCATAAATATTTATTCCACCGTGCCTGAGCATTGGAGGTGCCAGCCACCAAAATTTATTCATGCTGCTGTTTAAGTGTTTATATACAAAAACACTGCAGTGACGCCTTCAGGAGTTTAAGAACAAGGAAACGAAGCGTCTTATACTTTTTTTTGTAATAGGCTGAATTAGAGTGACGTCATCTGGAGCTTTTCTATAAGAATCTTTAAGTTGACACATTAACTTCTGTTACAAAATGGAAGGGACAAAATTAATGACCACATCGACCCATTTCCTACTTATATCCCTTGTGGGCGTGCTCTTCAAATTGCAGAACATTAAAAAAAATCGTTGGCTGTTTCATCAAGTCGGACAAGTATAAGAGAAGAAAAGATTTAATTTCTACTCTGGTATATTTGGATGTAATGATTATCCAGCTCTTACCGCTTCGATCTGTTTTTTCTTTTACGATCCATCCATCCATCCATCCATCCCTCCATCCATCCATCCATCCATCCATCCATCCATCCATCCATCCATCCATCCATCCATCCATCCATCCATCCATCAATCCATCCATTCATCCATCCAGCCATTCATCCATCCAGCCAGCCAGCCAGCCAGCCAGCCAGCTTTTCTTTCTTTCTTTCTTTCTTTCTTTCTTTCTTTCTTTGTGACATCCAGCCCTTTCTTCAAAGGGTACTCGAAACCCATCCTAGATACGCTTGTTGAGCAAATTCGATAACCCACTGATGAACTGCGGGTGCCCATGTACCCCCATCTCCAGGTCATGTGATCAATGAGAACAACCTGTGTTTCTTTGTAGTGAACTGAACAGAGAAAGGCTAACATTTAACTTGAGTCGATTCTGGGGCTAGGATGAAAGGTTTGGATGGACGTGTCTTTGATAACCTTATCTTAACGATGCAGCTGTTTCAGCCATGTTTCTATTGACGGCTACGTCGATACATTGAAGATAGATATTTGTAGAATGGAAGGGAAAGAGTGCATTGCGTGGGTGTGGCAAAGGAATTCTTTGTGAGACGGATGCTGGGTTGGGGGAGGGGGGAGAACTTGTACTACAGAGCCATACAGTTATATACATCTCATTCACAATACGTCTTAGAGCCGTACAGCAAGAGTGGGCCATCCCACATTTTTGCGATTTTGGCGGTAAAGGGCTTTATATAGAGATATTGACTCAGTGTTGCTATAAATATCAGTTAATTTGCTATTTTTGGCCTATGAGGACTTTCTAACACCAACGTCTCCCTTTTACAAGTCTTTATAACTCAATGGCAACATAAACTTTATCCCTCAATTTCTCAAAACACAGCAAGTGTGGGATGGTCCACTCTTCCTCTACAGCGACCAATTCATAACAAATACAGAATTAATATGATAAAATTAATGAACAATAAACACATAAACATAATGAGATGATTGGGCGTGATCAGTTTGAAAGAAAAAAAGAAGGAAGCAAGAAGATGGAAATAAAAGAGATGAATAGACGTCCACAAGAGTTCAGAAGGTAACTATGCACCAATTAAGTACGGCATGCAAGGCCTGCCACATCCTGCAAGGTGTGCTCCTTGTCAAGAGCAGGATAAAACCACACCTGCCAACTCAGTGTCAGTCTCTTCACTCCAGTGCCCTGGTATATTTCCACGGACAAGACTAGAAGCGGTGCCAGCCAAAAATTCTCCCACTTCATCTCGGGTTCATTATTTTGACACAAGATCCTTGAATGCCAAGCTGTACTGGGCAGAGTCATTGAGAGCTGAACTGTCATGTTCAAGGCAAGCTTCAGATGCATCAACTTTCGCTGTCCGCTGATTGCGGTACTGCGCCGTGTCTAGAAATAACCACCACGGCAAAAGGCTGTGTACGGCCACCGATGGCATTACGGCATCCGTTTCAAAGATTCAAGATTCAAGGTCTGTATTTAGGCTATGGGCCAATAGCATAAATTCAAAACATAGTCTATATCAAATCAAAGAAAGTGAAGACAAAGAGAAAGCAGTGAGGGAAGGGAAAGAATTGAAAGAAATAAATAAATGAAAGAATAAAGCAGAACTAAAGAAAGAAAGAAAGAAAGAAATAGATAAAGAAAGAAGAAACATATGTGCTAGAATTGAGGGTTGATATGTACACCAGTCACTTTCCTTTCTCGCCACTTTCAATCTTCTGTCATGCAAGTCACTGTGTCTTTCTTGCGGTATCATTCTCGCTTCTTCAAAAACGGCACGGAGTCATGCCGTCTACGGTTCCAAAAATACTCAGCGCTGTATTGGCGGTTTGAATCGTACATTTGCGGTGTGTCAGCGAGCCACAACATACAATATTATTGTACCTAGTGCATAATCATTGCATTATGTACTTTAAACATGTCTGTGTAATTTTTGAGGTTTGATTTCTTTTGCGGATGATGGAGAATGTTGATACACATGATTCGCTGTTCATTAGCGCATAGCCTTGTGGAAGTCCGGTCATTTGGGATAAAGGTGTAGAAAATTAGAAGTCTCGAACAGAAACCAGTACAACTTTGAGAGGTCCCGTGAACACTCTTTATTTTTGAAATATTAATACAAGAACAACAATCTCTTCACAAACATCCATGTTGAGAATGACCCCTGAGAAAGGGACCAAGGTTGTTTTTTTGTTTGTAGCTGTGCCGTGCCGTGTCGTACCGCGTCGCGCCATGTTGTGGATAAATCGTTCGCAAACGGCGCTGTCTCTCTGGAATTCACGGCACCGTGCCGTACACAAGAATCGGCGAAAAAGCCGACGCGTCTGTAGCCTGTCCAAGGCAAGTGAATATCCGCACTGTTATTATTATACAAGACCGTCGAGCACGTGAGAGCTAAAACACCTCATTCTGAGGAACATTGAACATGACAGCCACAAGGACACTGCCTTACTGAGTAACATCAAGGCTTCCTCCTTTTCTCCGAAACACATTGGATTCTGACTGGTCACTTAAAGGGTTACCACAGTCGACTCCGCTTAATCGCTAGTTCATGGTGGCATTGGAAACACTGCGGTTAAGCCATTGTAAGAATGACGTTGACTGTGCATGTTAAACGCTGCTAAAGAGGCATTCAGCCCCGAGGCACTAAATAACTCTTACTATGCTAAGCGATCTCATCGTTAATGCACAAGCTCTCTAATATGAAGAGTCAGTTCTGAAATCAGGTGGTCAAAGCGGGTGGCTGCAATATAGCGGGGTCGCAGGACCAGGCTAGACTGTATTAGGTTTAAGGTGTTTGAGGGTGACTGGGTCCCCAAAACATCATTTCCTTGTAGTTTCCTCTTTAGCTCCGGTCGTCCATTGAACGCTGTCTCTTCCCATTCACTCACCTGTCTTGGTATTTATTTTGAGGAGTTACAGCCTTTCATGTCCTTATCTCACAGCTATCAAGATGTTTCTAAATGTGTTGTAATTCTGGCTTACACATCCCATCTTCAGTTGCAAGTTACGTCTATTTGCCAGTTTGCGGGGCATAAGAAACAAATCAGTCGTTCTTGAGCCCCGATTATTTTTGGAGGGAGGAGGAAAAAATGGAGGCTTGGGGTGTGGAGCCATGGATGTCTGCTTTTCTTCGGAGCATGGCCGAGAGATGCAAGTAGGAGCATTCATGTACTTGACACTTCGTGTTTCAGACAGAGACAGGAAGACAGAGAGAAAAGAGGAGAGAGGGGGAGAAAGAGAAAGAGGGAGACAGTCATAGGGAGAGAGGGGAGACACAGAGAGAGGGAGACAGACAGAGAGAGAAGGAGACAGTGGGGAGAGCGAGAGAGAGGAAGAGAGAGGGAAAGAGAGAGAGAGAGCGAGAAAGAGAGAGAGAGAGAGAGAGAGAGAGGGAGTGAGAAGAGAATTATTTGTAGAAAATCTCGCAAAAATAATCAATAATACAAAATTCAAAGTAGTAAATTCTTTCAAAAAATACCTTCACAATACCTTTCGGTATTTACTTTAATTACGGCCTTTAAATTTCAATCGTTAAAATACCATGTTATCACTAAAATTATCTGAGATGTATCATGCAGTTCCTTGCAACTTTTCTGTCTCTCCAGATATGATTCGTTCTTTTTCACAGCTCACACCTAATCCATATGAAAAATCAATGCGGATACTGCCTTTGGGTTACCCAGAGGAATCCATGTTCGATGGAGAGAAGCTGACAGTGAGATTCGGATTTCTCCTCCACGTTCGTCGGCTGGATTCGATTCCGAACATTCTGCTTGGGTAAAGGTCCAGGTCCACTTCCTGGCCTCCATCTCGAAGGAGAGAAGTGGGTTGACAACAATGAACGTGAAAAATTCACAGCTGCGCAACATTCGATTGTAAAGAAAAAGTAAATAGAGGTAGACTGGTATCAAACATGTAAATGCGTACAAAAATCTCTAGACTGCACCTCTTTATTTGCTGCTTGTCGTTGCTACGTAACATCGTTCAGTCAATCCCATGACGCATTAATATTTACGAACCGCACCATGCTACACTAGTCATCGGCACTTAAATACAGAAGATTAAGCGGATTTCCACTGCACTTGGTGTACGTCTGTTTGGTTCCCAGAAAATAATTCAGCGGAGCTTAGAAGTTGATTTGAAACGTCCAAATTTCTTGGATTACACCGGAAGTAGGAGTTCAGTGACAACGGCCGCCGTAACCTATGGTTTCAGATTTATTAATGGAAACATTCTATCAGTAGTCTTGTGCCGGAAGAGGGTGTGGCAAAAATCAAGGACGGATGTGTGCTCATAAATGAGGCAAACACTATTCGCAGATCAGCGCATTCATTTCAAGCTCTTCCGCATCAATCCCTGCCATCTTGCTTGCTTAGAGACTCACACTTCCGTTGCTTGGAATCTCCAAGGAATCAACCATAGAATATAGGTATTGTCCATTCCGTTAATTTGGCTTTCCTGCAGTAATTCCCATAGGGGACCAAACATACACAGTTCTGGGTGTAGAAGTTTAGACTATTCTAAGCATATTATACCTTATGACGAGTGAATATTTGAGTAATTATATAACGTCACTTAGTAACCACAAGCAGCGAACAAGGAGATGCAGCCTAGTGATGCGTTGTATGCTTGTACATGTTTGGTGCATTGCCATGCGTTATAAATGCTTGACCACCCATTCAGAGGGCTATATGTAATCTATAGGTAACCTGGGTTCGACTGAATAAAACTGAATTGAACTGAAATTTGTCTGCCTCTGTTTATCTTTTCTTTACAGACAGATGCAGTGCTCCCTTTTGCACAGTTTTGACTATGAATTGATCCGTGTATTGCCTAAATATTCACAGTTTTTACAAAGCAGGAGAGTGAAGCAGCGTGGCCAAATGCGCAACTCCAAGGCGTTGGACGTAAGATCTAAAGGTCGTGAATTCGATTCCCGACCATGGTCATGTTGTAAGTGCCTTAGAAAAGCATTTCGTTCAATTTTATTCAATCCATCGGTCTGTAAAATAGTCTGGCTATAGGCATTGGCAATGGGAGATATTGTCAGAATGCTAGTGATCAGCGTCTATAAATGGCAGCCGCAGTGTATGCTCCCTAGGGAGTAGAGAAAGTTCTAGAGTAATCAGGTCTGGATACGCGACTTATAAATTATTATTATTATTATTATTCTATTCTCGTAAAACATTATCAATAGAAAATGTTATGCAGAGAAGTTATTATTACGTAATACCTATCGTTTAGGTAAACTGCGCAAAATGTACGGGATTAAACATCCTTTACTGTGAATGCGCAAAAGCATCTCCTCTTAAGTGTCATCAAATACCAGGCAGTAAACATAATTATGTTAAGAAAGAGAATTTGAAAAAAAAAAGCGCGAAAATTTGGCAAGCAATTTTGCGTGTCATGTCATTTTTAACCTCCTTGCCTCTTGACAAACAAACCCAAGTCACCATTAAAATGCCATATCTACTCGTTTTCTCCCACTTGAAACAGTTTCAATCCTACTTATTCGCCTTCAACAGTGATACATATTTGCTTCATAGCCTAAAAAAATCAGTATTTATTTTTCAAAAACTTTAAGCCGCGTACATTTTCCTTCCACCTGACCATTTCTGAAAAACAAAAACACAGCTGGAGTGTCGGGGCTTTCACATCCGTCCGCCCCATTACATGTATTGCGGACGATTGGTGCAGATGCATGCTCAAATTGTGTGGACCAGTCGTCTCCTAGTCTAGTTCGCTTTTTAACGTCACGATGCACGAGTAAGGGCTCGCACAGGAAGAAAATCCCGTTAATCCTGCTGTGTTTTCTCAGAAACTGTCACGCGGAAGGAAAATGTGCACGATTTAAAGTGGTTTTGTTTTTTTTTTTCTTTTGTCCCACTCCTTTTTGATTGGTGCCGCGATGTTGATTAATATGCTTCCATTCCAAGGAGGGTGGGGTGGGAAGGGTCCGTCTTAGTCTATACTGTCTTGGTTAGTTGTAATTTATGTTACTCCTCTCCCCCCGCCAAACCCTTTAAAACGTNCTATCGCGAAACCCTGGCCCTCAAAGGGTCCCAGGGGTGGAGTATTGACCCCATGCCCTGCCTCCGATAGAGGCGACAGCTCTAAAGTCTGTTTCAAAAAAAAAAAAAAAGATCCAAAGTTGTATGAAAAATAATATGAATTTATTAGGCTGTAAGGCAGAGAACTACCCCTGTACCTTTACAGATTGCGCCTTCCGTGAAGAAATGAACTCGTCTATTTTTGTAAATGCAGCGGCAGCGACGATCTAAACTCCAATGGCAGCCTATACCAGCACGTCAGTGACAGCAAGTATATTCTACCCTCGCAACGATTTGAAGAGGTCTGGATCTAATAACGAAACTTCAGCAAATTAAAATTAATTAGTTTAAGAAATACCAAAGCGGCTTAATCAAAAGATTGCTGAAGTTTTGCTTGCCAAGCTCTTTGTTGTTTCAATGAATTAAATGTCTTAGTAATTGGTCTTTCCGTAAAAGCTAAGAACTGCCTCTACATGACTGAAGTACGCTACGACACCGCGTCCGCGTTTTACTTACTTAGCAGCTCTATTTCCCAGTCACAATGCTTGCTTACCAGTGATTATAAGCATTACCCAGTCTTTGACGCTTTCAATGTTGCAGGAGCCTAATTGGTTAAAAAAAATGGACTATCAGAATCGATAGTAGCAGAGTATACAATCTGTTCTTTGGACAGATTGTGTAGAAATAATCGTATAACTTGAAACCACACCGCAAAAATGGTGATATTATTATTCAGTTTTTAATTTGTTAAAAAAAATTATTGCAGGCAGCGTTTCCCAATGGCTTCCGCGGATTTCATTTGAGCGGGCCTGTCATCTGCAAAAGAAGGTCAAATTTTTAACCTCTTTTTCATATAATTTTAAATTGTGAAAAATCTAAATGAAGGACCCCCACTGTAAACAGTATTATAATTAAATTTGAGCACAGTGATGGCACCAGACCTGCAGACTATCTTTGGCCTTCTCGGAGCGTTCCTATGGTTCGAGGCGAAATCTTTATTAAATGACTCAAAGAGACTTTTACAATTTGGCTCCTGCAACCTCAAGCCACATTTTCAGGCGACGGCAAACAGGGGACTTTTTATCTTGGCTGATTGATTCGGAAAATTGAATTCAGCTGAGATCTCTATAATGCGTATTCCAGTTCCTACATTGTTTTTTTTTCACCTGCCATCTAATTTCTCCGAACGACTGTGCAAATGGTTAGTTTATTTCAAATTTCGCTTGCAAACATTTTGGTCAAAGCGAGTGAAGCACGAAATTATGAGTGACTGATTATGCTTATAATTACTAATAAACAAAAATCGTGATTGGAAAGCAGAACTGTCAAGTATATCAAACGTAGACAACGCTGGCTTCGTTGAGGAGCGTAGAACACTTTTTCTTAGCCATCTGGAAACGGGAATTTGTCATTTAGTTTTCACGCTGAGCTTACCAAACACCATCAAGAGCTCTCGTGAAACACACACAGAAATAAAAACGGAGGCCAAGACTAGGTCTATTGTTATCACAGAGCTGTGGCTTCCATTAAATGTCAATGTCCTGGGACGTCATATCACGTGATCTAATACCCACGAGAAAACACGTGAGTTAATGAAAGAGGTCAGTAAAGGTTCGCGATCATCAGTGAAATGGCCGTTGCTCACGACAAGAGCCCGTTAGGGGGAGGAGAAGGAAGGATGGATCGGGA
>JAWQUT010000474.1:334650-346125 GCA_033807755.1 Ellobium chinense
CTCTCATTATGTGCATAGAGGGTAGTGGAGGAGAGGAGACTTCGACATTGAACGTGCTCAAAAAAGCTATTCATAGTCATACTTTCTTAGAGACAGGAATAGAAAATTTATTTATTGTATCTCCTAGTATATTGAATCTCATTTTCTATTAGACAAACAGTTCCTACGATTAAATCGGGCAGGAAACAAGCAATGAAGATAATAATGATTAGAGTTACCATCTTCAAAATTCTTTTCTCCCTGAATGAATTTAAACATTCTGCCGCTGAAGACATGGTCGATATTCGCCACTGTGCGGCTCTCTTGAGATGAGCGACCAGAACAGATGTGGCTATTGTCAATATCCCAAAAGATGACCAAACCATCATTATGTCCTTGTAGACATCGAAATTTACTAGTATATCATTGTCAGTTAAACTGAGTTGCCCCACGGTTTTATTTCTTGTCGTATCTAAACTCCAAGACACATACACAATGAAAGGAACAGGGCTAATATAAAGTATCAGAAGGACCTCAAAGATGAATTGTCAAAGATTGAAATCACAATGGCAATGGTTCTTCTGATGGTGATGATTACATAAATAACTCAATTTGACCTACTTTGGCGCTTTCGTCCTGTTGTCATAAAACGGCAGAATAGTTATTAGTAGTGTTCACCGTGGTTAATACGCAATGCGTTAACTAATGTAAAGGTTATACATACGGCCACTGGTCCTAAGCTCTAGTTTTTACGATAATTCAAATAAATGCATCATTATTTCACGATCTCGAATTGCCCACGGTTTTGTTGCAAAGATGGATCCGGTTCTTGCTCTGCTTTTCTACAATAATTTAAATAGATTTATTTATGTTTTTTTCATTTCACGATCTCCAATATCTCATGGTTTTGAATTTTCAAGCTCATCTCCGTGTAATTCGAAACGTGAATTTCTACTCTATTGCGTAAATGTCACATCTACATTTTATATTCAAGCACAACATTGCCACAGAAAAATTATTTAAAATGTTAAGGAAAAAACTGGACTTGATCGGCTGGAATGCTAAAAATATACACAGTCTGCGGAGAACAAAATAAAACAAAAGAGTGAGATTTGATGTAAGAAAGCAGAAGAAAAGCAGAAGATTTAGAGCTCAATTAACATGCGCAAAGTCTGAACCTTCGTCCTTTGTCTACACGGATCTTATCAGAGATTTTATTATATACAATAAGCGACAAACAAGTCAACAATATATACATAATAATATATATGTATGTAATTTTTGTTTTGCACCATTGCACAACATGCTTCTGTCTTAGAAAAATGTGAACTTTTGGAAGGAACTTTGAGAAAGAAAGATGAAAAATAGAAAGCGTCAAGTTAGAAATCTAACATTCCGAAAAATTTCCAACTTTGGCGAACGGTGGATATTTCTTGTTAAATGTTTCACTTTACCATTAATTAATTGATATTCATACGAGGATGGTCGGCACATTGAGACAATGACCTCTTTTTGAGCAATGATCCCTTGATAATGAAAAATATCTATTATTATGAATTGCTTTGCTCTCTAGGAAGGGATTCCGGTCAAGTTTTATTCGGACCAGTACATGTGCTTGCTTCATCATATTAAATCTTTGTTAAGGGAGGGTCGAAAACTGGCCTATTTGACAGGGTAATCATAGTCAGAGAAAGGCGAATGCCTTTACTTGGAAATGTAAGAACACAAGACAAAGATAAAATAAATCGAATAATAGAAAAAAGCTTCAAAAATCATGGACACTGCCTTTATTTAACAAATTATATTTAAACAAATGTTCGTTAAAAATACAACATAACTTAAGGATGAAAGCCATCCGTTGTTTTCACGCTTCGAGGTTTGTGACACCTATTAGAAGGGCAAATCACTGATTGTGTACAACCCAGTTAAACCGCTAATATATAAAATCCCCCTTTTTGGGGGCCCTGCCAGCCAGTGTTAGGGTGTAGAAATAGTAAAATGACCTGTGATCTAACTAAAGCATCCAATTTTAAAGTTCCAGGTACAATTTGAGCCTTTTAGATAAAAAAAAATAAAATGTGTAGGCCTATGTATTCGCACGCGGTCAAAACCAGCCAAATGAAAAAATGGGGACCAAATCAGAATTTGAGGTGATCTTTTTCAAAAGACATTTGTGAAAAATTTTGGGCGTTGACCCCCCTTTTTCTTCCCGTTAAAAGATCGGGCAAAAGAAGTACTTTAACCTCCATGGAAGAAATTTCCCCAAATCACAGTGGTATATTTAGAATAACGCAAAATGTTAATAGGGCCAAAAGAAGAAAAAACAATAGGTGTCAAAGACCTTAATAGGCAGCTAGTACCTGGCATGTTTCCACTTAGAAACACAATGTTTACATCATGGTGGTCGAGGTAGGTCATCTAGGCTATCTGGACAGTCTTTTAAACTTCCTCTACCCCTGGGGCCCTCCCCAGCCCCCCCCCCCCCCACCCCCCTAGTCTAGCCTGTATGGGACTTAGATCTAGATCTACGTGCTGCAGACTCAGTTTACATGACACACGCTTTTTTTTAAATAGTTTTTTTCTCGTTCTCTTTTTGTCCTTGTCTCTCTTGTTTTCCTCCCACCCTCCACCCCCTCCCCCCACCTTTGACACACACACCCAGTGTTGCCAAAAAATGCACCAAATTTGGCCATTTTTTTTAAATTTAAGATTTCATTCGTTCCTTTTTCCTTCCCTACTTCCACCCCCAACCCCACCATCAACCCCTCCCCCCACCCACCCCACCCCACCCCTACCCTTAAGAAAAATCACCACCCCACCCCTTCTCAGCCCACCCCATAGGCTCACATAGGAGTGTCAAAGGAAACTGCATTTTATTTAATTCTTTTGGGCAGATGAACCAAACTTTTGTTTCTCTAAGGCTTCATCCCCAATCAATAACAGAATGATCTTTTAAAATATGTCAGTAAGATCACTTTTAGATTTTAAATGTGTGGTTACAAGGTGGATTTGACCAGCAGGGGTTTGCAAATATGGTCAACTAAAAATCACCTGCTCATGCCAAGGTGTTTACATGGACACAATGACCAGCCAAGAGGGGGTCATTTTTTTCCTTCTCTCCCAATCACTCCCAGGTCACTTCCCTCTGACCATTCCCCACTAGTTCCCCTTCAAACAGGCTACCATGGCAAAATTTTAGGGTTGAACTGTAGGTTCATGGGAGCTTTCAAAGTAGCATAGTGTATGTCATCAAGAGAACTGGCTATTTTGAGAGATGTCAAACTCTCAGTTGGGCCACAAGAATGATCTAAGGCATATAATTCAGCAACATTGGCACCATTTTGTAGGGAAATGAATGTGCTTGACAGCTGACAGTTGCATATTTCTCCAGGGAACTAACAAAGGCTACCAACACCTCATCCAATCCATCTCAGTGAGTGAGACTCTTGAAAATTTTCTGTATCCCTATGCAAATATACCTCACCACAGGAATATCATTCTCTGTCATGAAAGAAGCAAGAAAGAGACACTTCAACAGTACAGAATGCATCACTATTGACTACTCAAAACATATGTAGGAAAAAATTAAAAGTGGGAAGGGGTTAAGGTTTGTGACACCTATTAGAAGGGCAAATCACTCATTGTGTACAACCCAATTAATCCGCTAATATATAAAATCCCCCTTTTTTGGGGCCCTGCCAGCCAGTGTTAGGGTGTAGAAATGTGTAAAATGACCTGTGATCTAACTAAAGCATCCAATTTTAAAGTTCCAGGTACAATTTGAGCCTTTTAGATAAAAAAAAATAAAATGTGTAGGCCTATGTATTCGCACGCGGTCAAAACCAGCCAAATGAAAAATTGGGGACCAAATCAGAATTTGAGGTGATCTTTTTCAAAAGACATTTGTGAAAAATTTTGGGCGTTGACCCCCCTTTTTCTTACCGTTAAAAGATCGGGTAAATGAAGTACTTCAACCTCCATGGAAGAAATTTCCCCAAATCACAGTGGTATATTTGGAATAACACAAAATGTTAATAGGGCCAAAAGAAGAAAAAACGATAGGTGTCAAAGACCTCGAGCGATCTTCGTGTAGCGACAGATTACTCTCGCAAAAGTCACGCACGGAGAAAAAGTCTATATCGTAATTCGTTTGTGCCACTTTCAGTGCAAGTACAACGGGACTCCTCGTCGTGAGAGCAGTGATTGTAACAGAGTAACAGTCTTCGTGAGTTTATGTGTGTTTGTGTGTGTGTGTGTGCGTGTGTGTATGTGGGTATGTCTATGTGTATAGGGATGTATTATTACAAATGTTTGTGTTCGTGGTTGCTCGTGTGTGTGGATTGTAAGTATGTGTGTGTGTGTGTGTGTGTGTGTGTGTGTGTGTGTGTGTGTGTGTGTGTGTGTGTGTGTGTGTGTGTGTGTGTGTGTGTGTGTGTGTGTGTGATAATGACAGAGTGTGTGTGTCTGCACAGATGTTTATGTTTTGTAAGCACACTGTAACAAGACAAATTTCTTTGGACACAGTAGTTATCCTTAACCTTATCCTTATCCTTAAGCTGGAAAAGAAATAAAAGATCCAAATGTTAAACAGCGTTATTATTTCTAGTGTAAGCTTAACAGAATTATGGCTGATTCATAATTTTTCGATTATCCAGGTACAATAATTTATAGTAAGCGTTTCGAGTTTGGCCAGTCTTGTTGGAAGACACAGTATTAAATCTCTTATCATAACGTCATTTACTTAGATAAGTATCAAAATTGCAGTAGTGATAGATGCAAAGTATTCTTAACTTCCCTCCCGATAGTTTGGACGCAAACCTTTAGCAAATTTAAGTTCCTTATTTACTTGTTCCTTTACAGTTACACTGTATTGGCACATTATGCAAAGCCGAGAGTCTCATGACCTCTTTCAATTCAGTACTACCGTATCGTCACGACAGTCGAATTTGGAAATGGATGAAAGTATTATGGTAAATTTTAGACACCGCTAGCCACGGGGAATCAAATTTTAAGAAGGTAATAAAGACTTAAGGCAAACAAACGTTTTGGTTCATTACATCACGATACTCAAATGAGGCTGGGTCGGGTCACGCTCAGGTCATGACCTTTAGTTGTTTTAGCAATGATGCCTAGATAATACAAGTAATTTTAAGGTTAGTGCAATTTTATTTCGAAGCCATGAGCTCACTGAAAGAAGATTTCGATATTTTTATGGTCGTTTTGTTCTCTTGCTCTTGCTTATTTTGTACATGATTAAATCAGCACCAAGGAGTTCATGATTTCACCTGAGGGTGATCATTGGCTGATTGGTTGGGTTGGGTTGAACTGGATTGGATTGGGCTGGGTTAGGTTGTTTGAATGGGGTTAATTAGTTGATTGGTTGTTTGGTGGATGGGCGGTGGGTTGAGTAATTGGTGGATAGACGGGTGAATTCTGGTTGCTTGGCAGTAAGTCTTCTTCGTCATTTTCTTCTTCTCCTCTTCCTCTTTCTTTTTCCTCTTCTTCTTCTTCTCCTTCTCCTCCCCCGTCCTCTTCTTTCATGGTTCTCTTGACAAGCCGTAAAAAACGGGAGAGCTGGTTTAATTGAGGAAATGAATTTCTCTTTGCAGTTCAGCCGCTGAGCCCCACAGCTTGGTTTAGAAAGTGGACACAGCTGGCTAGATAATTTTTTGTTTTATAACTCTTCAAGTGTTTGAATGTTTACTAGTCTAACTCATGTAAATAAATATTGGTGGTGAGATTAGGCCTGAGATGGATTAAAATCTAGATCGATGACCTCTTATGCAAATCCAGATTAAATGACGGAGCCTGGATTTTATTTATTTCATACGTGTAGGATTTTCAGATACTGCTGGACAAGGATATGTCATTATATGAAGCTCTGACAGCGGATTTTCAATAACTTAGGTGATTACGGTTTTTGAGGAGATTCAAGCCATCAAATAAAGCTGTTGATTTCGATATTTTCCCCTCACCATTCATTATGATTCTTCAAATATCTTCCCTCCTTCTATAAAGTACTGTGTACTTACACACGTATTTCATCATGCTATTGACTGGCACCTCAATTTTCAATGTCTATTGGAAAGAAGGATACACATTTCTTCCAATGTGTCTTCCTAGAATCAGTTTTTTATAGTAGAGACAGAGACTGTTACCACACCCTAAGTAATCAAAGTGGTTTTGCTTGGTATACATAATAATTATACTGGACATAGTAAAGGATTGATTTGTCATTGTATGAAAAATAAGGTCTCATCAAATTATCTTTGTAACTCGGGTGTGCGGAGAAGACTGGGAGAATAAGACTTTACTCAGAGGGTGAAAAACTACTGCCAGTAACTTCAAAACGCAAAACTGAAGAAGTGACCGTATGCATAATTCGTACGTTGGTTAACGCACTGCGGTAACCATGGGGAAACTCCTAAAACATAAGCCGTGTTCACTGTAGTCAATGCAATACGTTAATTATCGCATGGATTATGCATACGGCCACAGGGGACTTGTTGTATATAAAAGCCAGTAAAACAAATGCAATAACCACAGTGAGAACACTCACACTAAATTGTAACACTAACCAAAACAAAAGATATTATAACTAGAAATGGCAAATGGTTAAAGAGAGAGGAGTATGTTCAATTACAAATAGAGGAGCAGTTTATCTTATTTGCTATAAATAGTTTAGAACTCAGAAAATGTCAAGAAATCGAGGTCTACCATCCTTTAACATAATTCTTTCGTGAACCAGACTCTTTTTTGTTGAGAGGAAAAGTTATGAACAATCCATTCTCGTATAAATTTCAGAATCTAGAATTTTTCGAAAGTAAAAAAAGAAAGAAGTAAAGAAATGTGCACTTACACAGACAAATGCCTAGAGACAGACAGACAGACAGACAGACAGACAGACAGACAGACAGACAGACAGACAGACAGACAGACAGACAGACAGACAGACGCGCACACACTCTCAACAAATCAATCAATCACTCAATCAATCAGTCATTGCTCCATGGGAATAAACGCTGATTTTTTTCAATAAAATCTTTAAATTTTTAACGCAAAACAAAAAAAATAAATGATAGCCAAAGTGCATAACGAACCAAAATATACTTTATATGATTAATTAATGGCAGTAAGAGGGAGTTTGTACAATTGCTTTTGCTATGTGGTGGAAAATGCTCGTACAGTTATCTTAAAACACTGAAAAATAGACATTTTTTATCTTTTTTTTTGTGCAACTCTGTATATGAAATCTTATTATGTGCGTACAAATAAGTGGAAGAGAAATGGACATGGTAATAATTTCACATAGAAAGGACCAGACAAGTTCGTGTTCAAGCAGCCAAATATTATTCTCTACAATTCTGGAGGGGACGAAAGATAGATTTTAACACAACTCTATATCTAGAATTCATGCTGTAATACACGAATATATTGACGCTTGCATTGAGGGCGTGAATTGTATAAGTGAAAGACCAACAAGCCCGGACTAGATTATCGTATCTCATAGTGAAATCAAATTCTTTCACTGCTAGATGAGTGCTTGCTAAGAGAATATCAGGGAGGAAACAAGCGATAAAAATAGTAGTGAGGAGAGTCACCATCTTCATAATTCTCTTCTCCCTGACTGGAAATGAGCTGGAACCTGCAGTCCCTGAAGACATGTTCGACACTCGCCATTGTGTGGCTCTCTTGAGCCGTACAACCAGGATAAATGTGCTTATAACCAAAATCACAAACGATGACCAAACCATTAGCATGTCCCTGTAAAATTGATAAGTAGAGAGTCCTCCAGTCTGGATTATTCTGAGTTCAGCCACGCTTTTATTTCGCACAGTATCAAAGGGCCATGACAAATCAAGTACGAACGGCAATGGGGGAATATAAAGTAACAGAAAGATCACAAATATCAAAACTAGGACTGCCATGGTCCTATGTGGGGTGATGATCTGTTTTATCTTCATGGGCGTAGCTACACAAAGACACTTCTCCAGCGTAATGAAGATGGTGATCCAACATGAAATTCTGGTGAAGATCAATGTAAAGTGGAAAGATACAGGATGCCACATTAGTTTCACAAGCTCAAGGATATCGAGATTCTTAAACCAGGGATTCGTGTGAAAACACGTCCAGAAATAGCCCAGTAAAGCGCAGAAATCAGATACGGCAAGTCCGAAAAAGCTCATGTTTATAGTTTCACTGAAGCCTTGCTTCAGATAGACACTCATGTTGATGACATTAGCACCCATACCGAACACAGCGAGAGGGGCTCCCAGAAATATGTTGCATATTATCAAGATTACGCTGATTGTTTCATCACTCAAAATACCTTGTGCTGTGACAGAGACTTCACGTGTGGTCGCTTTCAAAGGTGCTGTGGTGTTGTGGTGCATCTTGCTTTAAAAAGTTCTGAAACAAGCGAAAAACTGGACACACTTTTCTGAAGTCCAATCGGCTTAGAGATCATGAAAACTGTTCGGTAATAATCTGCTATCCTAAAGTGTTCCAGCCAGATGTATTACAACTGAGAGGAATACAAATCTTTATTGTTACTGGTAGCTGTATTAGCTCTCAACTGTAGCCGCTGTGAGAAGAACTACCACTCATGAACTGGAATATTTGACCACTCAAGCATTGCCAAACTTAGACTGATGATTCCTGCTCCCAAAACATCGTTTGTCGAGGAAAAAAGATGTTGCTGAAGTCAAGTAATTCACACAGGGACCTGTTTCAAATATGATCATCTATTCACACTGGCGTGTCCAAGCTTTAAGATGCAGTGTCGGTCAGCAATCCCAATCGGCTAAGGTGTAGTACAAGGTGAAAACGGAGCACTTATTAACGGAAGTTGGGAGTGAGCAGACACAAACAGATACTCGCACAAAGTAGGATAAAAGGGAAAGTGCTCAAGAAGACAATAATATGCAGAGAGATGTGATGTGGTGAGAATCGAACCTGCCACCTCTGCGTCGACGTCCATCGCCTTGCCGTCAGTTTGGAATCAGGTGGACGTCTATACACGACCACGCCGCCACTACCAAAAAAAGTGGCTCAGTGACCATGGGTCCTTCTCGAAGTCGAACAGAAGACTAGCAGTCATAGCGTTAGGCACGAGACTCATACACACCACAAGCTTCCCTGTCCCCCCACTCCTCCTCAACCAACGGCCGTTAAGCTTCAGCTGGTAAACTCAGCAAGACAAACACATAGAGTACACACAGCATTAAAATACTGAACAAGATAGGCTCGTTTCATACTGTGGCAAGGCGATTGTAGCATAGGTCGCCGGTTCGATTTCCAACACATCACTGTCTTTCCTTCTTTCATTTTCTCTTTGCATTTGTCTTCCTGAACACTTCCTCCTTTATTCTTCTTGGTGTGGGCATCTGTTTATGTCTGCTCACTCCCCACTTCAATCGGCTAAGGTATTTCTTGGCGATTGGGAATCCTGTAGGGAAAATGTCATTTATTTCTAAATTTATGTTTTTTTTCCCTCCAGTTTACAGTTATGAATCACCTCTACTTGTTGAGTGTAAACTTTATTTTTGCTAACGATTATCTCTTTTTCATCAATTTTCTAATTAGCCCGTCATGCGACAGACTGTAGCAAACCTAACTTGCTCATCCCTGATTAGCTTCGATAGTTCCATCACAGCAATCAAAACCTGTCAAACTCGACTGCCTAATTGGGCCGCTGAAATGAGGGACATGCGCAATGATGTAGTTATTTCTTGAAAATGATTAAACCTCTTCGATTTTGCCTAAAACTTAAGCATGAATTCAGTATTCAACAACAGGTTCCTGTATATCATCATGCTCATTCGCATTTGCCGACGTCAATTTTTGAGGTATTGAGAAGTTTGTGCTCCTAAATTGTTACAGACCTCTAATTGGATGAAAATAGCATATCGTCTTATGCCTTAGGAAGACAGTAAAAAAATCACGGAGAATGGGCAGTAGATTTGTGAACCTGTCTGCGAATTAGTTTGCATTCTCTCCTGAGTTTGTAAACTAAACTTGAAGTTTGGGTCATTCACTTCGGTTTCGGTGTGGCCTTCTGTGTGGAGCACTTGTCGTTAAGGAAACTAGCCAGCTTGTTTACACCTTTCGATGTATCAGTTCATAGTTTGAAAACGAAATGAAAGACCTATATTTTAAACATCATTTTTAATAAGCTCACTGAATTCTGCAAACTATTAAAGAAGACTTAGAGATGGTGGAATTTCTTGCAAGTGACAGTAGAGAAAACAGTTTATTGGCTCAAAGAGGGACATCGGATTAGGTTTCTGTAACCTGAAACCTGAAGTAAAATAAATAAGAGGTAGATGTGGTATCGCTTGTAAAATCGGGATATGATAACGAGTTAAAGCTCTGCATTTGATTTAATAGGAGTAAAAAGAGAAAGTGATCTAAGTAATATAAATAACTCAGATCATAAAAAACAAAAAAGTTCGGCCAACCGTGGAATGAACGTGCCGAAATGTGTCATGGAACCGACCTTCCCTTCCCCCTCACTCCCTCCTCCCCCTCGGGTCTGGGAAAAGAAGAGTTGCCACTAAACACAATCCCAGAGAGATCTCGAGTTCTGTATTTCTTCAGTAAATATGTTTATTTATCTCACAATCTCAAATACCTAACTCTCTTGTGCTTTCAAGGTAACTCCGTATCATTTGCAGAGTGAATTTCTACTTGATCTTGTGAATGTCATATTTAGAGTCTGCATTCCAGCTTAATACACTGCATTCCAGCTTAATCTTGCAGCAGAATTAATGTCATAATATATAGTTTAAAGATCAGTTGGTAACAATTATGTAAAAAATGTTTATGAAAAAAAATAAGTCGACTCGAGCAATTATAACAGCCAACCGACACACAGGTCATGTAGAAGACAAGAGGGTAGGACTGGAAGTGCCTTCTGGAAAAGTCTTCAGCTCAATCACAACGTGGAATGAAGCTCTTGTCCGAATGTTGCAAAAACACAGAATCGTTCTAAAAAGCGTTAGATTTAGAACACGACTGGGGAACACTAACAGAACATGCTGCATGCTGATGTTATGTTTGTCGAACCGCATAAAATGTGATTTGATATGCTTTAAACAAAAAAAATCAGCCAGACCTATCCAGAACTGAGTCATTTGAATAAATGACTGACACACCCGCTCAGGTGGTGGAAAAACGTTCACTTTAGTTAGGCAAGGGAACATAATCAAAATTGCTGTTTTTACTGACTGGGATTGCTCCCCTTGTCCGAGCGTTTGAAAATTGCTGCGTCACTCAGTTTAGGGAGAAATCATTGTCTCTTCACATATAACACATTTTAGTAATTTTGAGGCTGAATTCCTATTACAAAGTCTGTGTTTAACAGTCAAAAGCTAGAGAAACAATCTGCGAACACCCCACCGCCATTTCTGCGGTGCCAACGCTAATCATCGACGAGTTTACGTCCCCGCAAATATCGGTGAGAGATGAGTCGACCACGATTCCCGCCATTAGTTT
>JAWQUT010000474.1:370664-404072 GCA_033807755.1 Ellobium chinense
GGGGGGGGGGGGGGGGGAGGGGAAAGGGAGAAGTTTGCATACTGAGTGGCATTATTGAATTGTCAATTTTCAGCCAGGCATAGATCCAGATCTATTTATATCATAGGATAAAATGTGTGATATGGTCACACTGCGTCATTTCACTTCGTCAATGTGATAATAAAGTTTTAAAATTATAAACCGAACGCACAGTATAACCATTGACAGGAAGACAGATTATAAGGAAAACATTGTAATAAGTGTATAGATAATATATACCCGTTGCTGTATTTCTGTAGGAAACCTTTCTGTCGAATTTAGAAATAGGTAAAACACCAGTATGGAGATGTAAATTCAGGTCTGAAATTTTTTTATTTTTTTTTGAGGGGGCCGAGGGAAGAGAGAACCGTGACTTCGACATATCTTTATTCGAGGAATTTGTGCTTGACTGCATTATCCACTTCATAGATTTAAGGCATTGAAAGCTTCATGTACTCCCCCCACCTCCCTTCCCATAAATGATTTCAAATTCATCTTAAAATAATTCATTTTAAAAAAATGTATTTAGAGCTAGGAATTTCTTGCATTTGGACAGTCCTGGAATGCAAAATTATTCCCTGTTTCCCATTCATATACTGAATGACTGAAAGTATTTTACATACGTCGCAGCTGATTTATGTGTTAAGTTTTAGAATTAAGATAAAGTGTTGCTTCCCCTCCCCCCATCCTAAACCCCCAAACGGCGGGACCCATCACTGTTCATAGCAGTTGACTGAAATTGCATGTAGGTGTTGACATGGTGTGTCAAAATAGCGCCATTCGTTTTCATACTTGGAAAAGGGTTTGGTATTATTGAAGAGAAAAAAGAGGGGTGGGAGGGAGGAGAGAGGTATGGATAATAAAGTAATAACGAAGTAATAATGTAATCATATAATGACAAAGTAGACTAAACTATCTGAAGATAATACACAGACCAGAACAACACACACAACGAATGATACTCACAATTCTTAGTGTCTTTGACTCCGAACCTAAGGTAAATAAAGCAAGTCAGGCGTAGATGTGAACCAGTGGCGTCAGCGTGAGAAAGCGAACAGGGGGGACGCAGTCACAGCCGGTCAAGGAATGGGCACAAGATTTGACTCATCAAAAAGCGATCAGCACATGTGTAATCTTTTTAGGGTGGCTTGTGTCGGTTGCAATAAGTAAATGAATAATATATAACAGACTTGGTTGCACCCATGTTATAGTTTTGTCTTATCACCCGAGAAATAACGAGCATCTTTAAGGCGGTGCAGCAAAAATACCACCCTGGCAACTCGCTGTGAAGCTGAAGGTGCCTCGCGGATCAAACACTCTCGCGAATAATAAATATAGTTTTCAATTACTGTCGCATTTTTAGAATTACTCGGGAACCACAAGAGCTTTTCTTTGTTTATACAGGCAGGAATAATGATCTTTTAAAGTCAGTGCTTCCTGTGCTTTATAGAAACGACAAAAGAGTTTTGTTGTAGATATTTTTGTATAGACGAACACTTTCAACTCAAATCTCTAATTTTGAAGTTTCCTGTCGTTCCTACATATTGGCAGCACCCTTTTCTCCAGAGGAAAATTAGTTCAAATAGTTTCATCACACATAATACGTACATGATGGTCATTGTTTAACCCATGCCTAAAGGGACAGGAGTAGTTAGTTGTTTCATAGCCTCAAACGTCCATATTATTTTTTCATAAAATTGAAACTGTGCCTAAAGCTTTTCTTTCGCCTAACAGATTCTAAGAAAACACCAGTGCAATGTCAGAACATTCACCCTGCGGGCCTCTCCTTTACTCGTGTTTCGTGACATGAAAAAACGAGATAGGCTAACAGACGGTTGGTCCACACGGTTTGCGCATGCGTCTGCATCAGGCACCATCCAGGTTTTTCCGCTTCATGACGTCATGCAGTACGAGTAATGGTGGCGTACTCAGAATGAAAATCTCGACATTACAGAAGTGTTCTCTCAGAAATGGTCAGCGGAAGCAAAATGTAAGCGGCTTAAAATTATTAAATAATAATGTGCATTTTTAAAGCTATTAAGTATTCTACTCCTGTCCTTTTCAGACTTGGATAAGAATGTTGAGGTTTAACAATCTCTCAAGAGATACCTCTATCATGCATGTGTACCACATCATCTCAGCGGTCTATTTTCAGAGTTTTCTACTTCACTTAATACAGAGGGGTTTATTCCACGATGAATTGCTATTAAACCTTTTTAGGTATGAAGATGCCGAATGTTTTTTTCACTGTTGGCTATATTAGGTTTTACACCTCTCATTAACTTATCCTGGGGTGCCGTGTCAAAATACTTTCCAAACATGCTCTTCCACCAAATTTTGACATAAAGAAAAATGCACCTGAACCAGTTAGCTTTTGAGAACTTAGGCAGTGAAGCAGACAACCTAATATTTTAGGCCTTTTCACTCAGTAAACAGGGTAACCTTACCCACCTAGCAACAGCCACAAATTTTATACTTGAGTGACTAAACCCCACCTATTCTGAGTCTACACATGTATTTGCACCTATCTAAGCCTTTTGAAATTAAAATCCAACGGGCAATTTGTTGCAATTTTTCAACTGAAATTAGAACACATGTTTACACCATTTATTTACTTGCAAGATCGAGTGTTTAGGGCAAACAAACTTAAAGGATGTTCCACTGTAATAGACATAAAGAAAGCAGCATTAATCTACTTAAGTCAGCCTAAAGAGAACAATTCAAAGAGAATACAAACACAAGCGATAGGTTTACCTGCCTATCTGATATAGTAATAGAAAACGCTTGGTATCAGGATCTCTACCATGACAACACTCTGCATGCGAATATGTTAACATGTAAAAAACTACAACCACCACTATCCCCCCAACCACTGTTCTATTGCTACTACCTTCGTTGTCATTGCACCAGGACTGTTACCTCTTACCCCTTTTACAGCATCACATGCTACGTTTTCCACTCACTATTCATTTCTGATAAAAGTATCAACAATGCTGTGTATTGATCAAAGGAATCAATTTTATTTCTATGTGTGTTGTTCAAAATGAACTGCACTGTTTATGCACTAAATCTAGATTCAATGTGCGTGAAGGCGTGCGGTGAAATCCTATGTAAGTAGGTGACGTGAAACATGAAGCGTGACACACGACAATGAGACTTGAACTCCTACATGTATGTGAACTCTGCCTAAGAATTCATAAGGGAAATTGAAAAATTCGAAGGCGCATCTTTTTCTTAGGATATTGCTGATGAACTATTATTTCATAAGTGTTTGGCAAGCGTAAGAGACGAAGATGATTTCATGTGCACGCTAAGTTTAGGAAAGCCAATAGCAGGGAATCAAGTCGATAGTCATCGTTAACACAACGTTCTAAATTAATTTTTATATGTATCTGCGCCTGGAAAAGATAGCTTTGAATATATTTCTATATCTAGAGCTCATTCTGTAGTACACAAATATGTTTACATTTGCATTAACGCCGTGGCAAGCGAAGGCAAAAGACCAGCAAGTAACGACTAGATTTCTGTACCCCTTAGAGATATGGAACTCTTCTTCTGCGAGATAAGTAATTAAAAAGATAATATCTGGCAGGAAACATAGAATAAAAATCGTAGTGATCAGACAAATCATCTTCATCACTTTTTTCTCCTTAACAGGAACTGAATTGGTCACTGAAGACGAAGTCGACACCCGCCACCTCACGGCTCTCTTGAGTTGAACGGTCAAGACAGAGGTGACTACTGTCAAACTCACGAACGATGAGAAGAGCATTGATATGTCTTTGTAGGAATCGATGATTATGACTTCATTGTCTCTCACTCTGACGTACATCCGGGTTCTGTTTGTGTCGGCATCGAAGCTCTCAATCACATCTAATATCAAAATAAGGGGCACGATATAAAGTAACATATTGACTACGAAGATTGAAGTCAAGACGACTCTGGTTCTTCTTGGGGTGATGATCTGTTTAACTTTCAATGGCACAGCTACACACAGGCATCTCTCCAGGGTAATGTAGATGGTGATCCAACAGGAAATTCTGAAGAAGACCGTCATAAGCAGGGATGCCGCGTAGTACCAGAGCTGCTTCACAATCTCAGAGATGTTCAAACCCTCCAACCAGGGATTCTGGTAGATGCAACTCCAGAAATAATTCAACAACATGTTGAAATCTGCGAAAGAAAGTGCGAAAAAACTCATGGTTGTAGTTTCACTGACACCTTGTTTCCAGTACACGACCATGTTGATGATGTTAGCAACCATGCCGAGTCCAGCCAGGACAGGTCCCAGGAATGCATTGAATATGATCTGGAATGTATTGCGCACTTCCTCACTTAAGATGCTAAAAATTGTCATGATTTCGTCCAGAGGTATTGTTACTGAAGGTGTTGTGATGTTCTGATACATATTGATTTCTTGATTATTTCCACTAGTTGATCACAAGCAAAGTAGCAGCGGGGGACTTGATATCATAAGTTTTCTGAAATACAGTTGGCTGTGCTTAATCAAAAACATGGATTTTTTTTCAATAAAAATTTACCATTTTCAGGTGACTTTTTATAATAATGAAATTGATCCAAGTAAGGAACAGAACGGACTGCAAAGTCGAATGTATTACTGTGTTTTTGTCAACCTCACTTATATTATGTTTTGACTACAGCAACAGAGAGAAATACCACCACTTAACAACTGGAAAAATTAACCACTCCCGGAACTGTGTCAAAGAGAGAAGAGACTGAGGATCCTCTGTTACTAAATATCCTCATTCGATACACACGGACGTCGACAAGAACCACAGATGTCATTTATATTGGCTACATTCAGTTGTTAAGCCTCGGTTTCAGTGGACGAGCATAACCAGTCAGAGCCCTCTGTTTTGAAATTTTACCAATGAGATTAGAGAAACTTTCGCCGTTTCTTCGCAGGCCACGGAAGCAGACATTAATGTTTGTGATGATCTTCTCAATGTCAGAGTTACACTTTATGAGCGAAATAGTTCCAGTGAATCCTGTATGTAGTTTAAACAACAATTTTTTTTAATAAAAAAAAAAGAGTGTGAAAAACTTCGAACTTCATTATGAGCAAACCCATGACGGACGCATTGGCGATAGAGAGAATTAATTTGAGGTATTGCGGAGCTTCTCCATAATAATATGTGAAGCATCACCCAGAAAGGTTTTCATGAAAAATTAACCAGTTTTGCATCTTTCATTTTTACAGAAATTTATTTTTAAAAAAGGCATTACAGTACAATTACAAAAAAATGTTAGACCATATTTGGGCCGTATACTAATCATTCGAACTGCAAAACCGTGGGTCAGTGGTCTTTCAATTAACTAAGCTTGTGCTATTTTACTGAATCACGTATGTCTTGGCAATCCTAAAACAAGAAATTCGAAAGCAGAATTAGAAGTGACTGAAAACGCGAAAGCTTCCTTGAAATTTCTTCCATTCTCTAAATGAATTTTATTAGATGTGCATCTGTAACATTCATCTACGAATTGATGTTTGAAAACCATAGTCAAATTTACTGAAGGTTGTAGCACATTTATATCTGTTTCTTACTGCTGCGTCAGCTTTATTAACCATAAGGAAAACGTAAATGTCCAGGCAGCACCTTCAAAAGAGAGTATAAAATGGCAACATTTCCAAAGACTTCTGCAAACTGTGGACATTACCAACTCGAGAGATGTTATAAAGTCTCCATAATGATGGTAATCTATCTTTTAGAGAGAGAAAACAACTTGAGACAATTCATTATTTCTAAAGTGATAAAATATTCATTTTGGTCAGCATACGCTATACAGAGGTAATGCAAACAAAGAACCCATTTTGGTTAAGTGTCAAAGTGATACTTAAATCAGGCTGGGCCAGGTCACGCACAAATCATCACTCTCGTTGAATCATGAACAATATTAATGTTCTTTTTTTTTTCCTGCCTTAAGACAACGCACTATTATTTTGAGGTGATATGCTCACTAAAAAACGATTTAGAGATATTTATGGTAGTTTTACTTGCCCAATTGTATGCCAGATCAAACTTCAACAAGGTGGGAATTCGATAATGTGGAGAGCCTACAGGTCATTCAACTTCACAACACTTACACTGAAAAGGGCGGAATGAGAGGGTGCGTCATATAGAAATATACGCAATATAATAATATTCAAGATACAGCTATATCGTGGTGGAATTGGACACTTCCGCATAGGCACGACCTATGTATAAAGAGAGTTTGAAAGGTTTATATTTTCCTGGAAAAAAGCAAATAATGGCTTATTTTTTCACTCGAGACATTTTCTTAAAGCAATGACAGCTCGTAATGATACCTGTGAACATTGTCGAAGACGTCACTATTAACTGTCAATGTCCCTTAATTGGAAGGTTGGGTGGTTGGGTGAATTGGTTGGTTGGCCGGTTGGTAGGCTGGTTGGTTGGTTGGTTGGTTGGTTGGTTCGTTGGATGGATGGTTGGTTCGTTGGTTTGCTTGTTTGTTTGTTTGTTTATTTGTTGGTTGGTTGGTTGCTTGCTTGCTTGGTTCGTTTGTTGGATATAAGGCCCTTAAAATTCATTAAATTTTACATTTAGGGCAACATATCTTTTAAAATACTAAAACTGTAATCTTTGTCTGTATAGACTTTTGTGCATCAACAAAATTAGATAGGATATATATTAATAGCGTTAGCAAGCTCATGTTTTGGTTTTGCATGACACCAAGTGTCTCACAGTAAGACACAGACCATAGACATCATAGGGTGATGAATAGAAATAATTTCCAACTGAACTGTATCTGGAATATCCTCTATTATAGAATTACGTTTTGTTAAATTTGATCTTTAGTTTTAAAAAATTTGTGAAAATTCATTAAATTTTGTTTTTGGAAATGGGGATGAAGTCCGTTAATCAGCACATTATTGTGACCATATAGCTGGTTAACAACATTATATTATTATGATTATGATGAAGTGCTAATATCTGAATCAGCCTTCGATTGTAAAGGAGATGAACGCCTGTATTGCTAGATACAACACTTACATTGCACATAGTAAAGGAAAATGTACAGGTGCATCAAGGATAGGGGACAGAGGAACGAAGAACATTCCACAATATAGCTGATAGTGATACACTGTTGTCAGTAGTCTATTTAAGCAGGCGATTACATCAAAACATTCGTCCTCATAAACGTTTTATTTTTATATTCAATAAAAACATTAAGACAAAAAAAAACAATTTGAGGAAGAATGTTGTGACGGAATCTAGCACGTCAAGTATTAAAATCATTATGATGAGTGAAACCAAAAAAAGGAAAAAAAAACCGACACTAACAATAGAAATGAGTAAATCTATCATTACTATTATGCTCTTGCTATGCGCATGCCAACTTAGAATTTAAATAAAAAGGAAAAATCTAGACCAGATGTATACCAGTAAACTGCGTTTATAAAAACTACAACAAAGCAACAACAACAAAGCAGAATATCTTTTTATTCTCAAAAACCTTGAGAAAAATCTACACCTGAACGTGATTCAGACAAATCCAAATCTGAGGCCACTGAGGGTACTTCCCGTAATAAAAGTGATTGGAAATAAACACAAAAAAAAGGTGAGATACTCTGTGTTTGCATTTAATTTAAAAAATAACATGTCCAGCAGGGTTGTGTCGAACTCCGATCAAATGAACTGTAGATAAAAATTAAGTTCAATTCATTGAACTGGTGGTTGATCTCAGTCCGGTTTTTAAAAAATGATCTTGTTCTTGATCTGGGATCAACATTTAGGCAGTTGAACTGAACTGATTGGAGTTTAGATTGTAAAAACACCAGTTCAAATTTCAGATCACTGGAAATAATAAGTTTTCCGTTTCAAGTCACACTTTACAATCTACACTCAACCATAATTTGTTTATAACATACTATTTAAAAGAAAAATATGATAAATTTGAATTCAGCTTCCTATTTATTTATTTATTTTGTTCCACGGTCAAGGCAGATGAAAAATGAATTTTAAATGATTTTTTTTAAAAAGAAGACAGAATAGTATTTATCAGGTAGTTATCTACCTTTTCGTGAGGAAATGTCAGTTGGCAGAAGCAGTGAGGGAAGATGGTCAACGTTCGAAAGCTCTCTACGGTGGTGATGAGTAAAACAAACATAAAGGTACCGAATAAAATCAAAATATTTATGACATAAAGTAGAATTTGCACGTTTCAACCTAACATATTATTGTGGCTGAAGTTCTAAATAGTTAAATTGTTGTCCATTTCAGTTGGTGTGAAATTTCCTGCACGCCTCCAAATGTATGCAGGAAGACCAAAAGAGACAATGAAGTTCATTATTGATTCAGTCCTAAAGTATAAGAGAGAAGCCCCCTTGGCTCTAGTCTCCACTGCTGAATTGTTGAAAACACATTAACTTTTTTCCCGAGGCTTTTGTTGGGGTAGTAAAATATGTACCAGGATACGCGCTCTTACCTTCTTTTTGTGAAATTAGTTTTTGATTGGGCTGTGTGCTGTCTCGACTGCTCAAACCTGCGAAACAAAAGGGAGATTCTGATATGCAGGTTTGAACGGATGTCCCATCATTAACACCTTCCTTTTTATGGACGGACACACGGTGGATATGACAAAGGGATTCGGTCAGACGGGTTTTGTAATCTGCTTGATTACGATCCAAGGTAATCCTAATGTATCCCATCCCTTTGATCGTTCACTTCATTTGACCTTCCTCGGGAATAAAATATTTAAAAAAATTGGTCGGAGGAAAAAAAAAAGAATGGTAAGAACACCTCGAATTAGTCTGTGACACGTCCCATCCACGATTTCCAGGGTGTGAACTGTGAAGTTGGGAGTAAAAAACGACTTTGAAATAAGATTGCCAATCTAAATAACGGCTACTATTTCAAAGTCTAGGAAAGCCAAGTGGCCTCTGGTTTTCCGTAAAAAATATATTTAAATCTGGTCATACCTTTGTCTAGTTCTCGCTTCCTGTGAGAGGCGACGGCTAGGGTTTAATGCATTGGTAAGAACACAGTGATTCACCACTTGAGTATCACTTCTATCCTGTTTCCTGCTCTCTGAGTTACGACCATAATCTTACAGGAAAATTTTTAAAAAATGAAATATGGTTAGTGAAATTGCTTCTCCTAAATCTGGTCATAGTGCTGGATTTGACAATCTTGCTACAGCCACCTTCGCTGTATAAGTATCAACAGGACACAAAGTCATTTACAGGATAAGACTGTATGCACGATCATCTAACCCTCTGAATGCTTTGAGTTATCTTCCTCTTCCATCCACCCTGAAAAAAATCAAATTCTCTGTTAGTTAAATATAAAAAATTCAGATCAATGTTGCTTTCAATGGGCTGTCTTGATTGTCTTATTCCATAAGGAGAGACAAAACTGATGTAGAATCGTATAAAAAACATAGGTATGCTTTAAATTTTAAAAGAATAAAGTTTCCCATGTCACTCTCTGATATTGATAGATTTTAGCGTCAGAACCTCATAACGATTAACGTGTTTGGATTTGATAAGAAAATAGTTTCTCTTCGAATTACAAAAAGACAAAAGAGATTCTTTCATCCCTGTAGTATTTCATAACTTCAAAAGGTTTGAAAACTATATTGCTCTACTCTATCGATAAGTTCAAAAAGGGAATCTTAATTGCATCCCTGTTAGCACGGAGAAATTCCTGTCAGTAAGTCTGGGTAGACTGCGATTTATAAACTCATATCAATTTCTGAGTAGTATTCTGAGCAATTTGGTTGAGAACATGAAAGACACACCAATCAAATTTTCACATTAAATTGCGAAAACACTTCAGAGCTAACATTTGCAATCTATTGATGAAAAAATAAGTTTTTCCCTATGAGTATCTGACCAATTTTGAGATCCTTTAGGAAACAATACTCCCACCTAAACAATTTTTTTTTTTAGCAAGCTAACAGGAAAGGGTATACATCCTGATGATCTGGGACACTTAGAAAATGCGTTCAGTGCAAGATTTCCATGATTTTTATTTGAAAACGGATGTGCTGTTACTAGCTGATATATTTAAGAATTAAGAATTTTAGTCGTATGACATTAAAGTTTTATCATTTAGATGCAGCGAGCTTTTTTTCGTTGCCTGGTTGAGCTGGGATGCTGCACTACGGATGAAAAAGGTCAAACTTGAATTACTCACAGACTCAGCTATGTACTTATTTTTTGAGAGAGGTATTCGAGGTGCTGTTTCCCAGATCACCCATCGATATGCAAAAGCAAATGTACCCAGGAAATGTGGATTACAATAATCAAGAAGACTCTAAATACTGTGGTACATAGACGCTAACTCGCTGTATCATATTGTCAACAACAACCATTACCTACAGGAAACTGTACGGTTTAATTTGGCTATATACAGTGATGAAGGTGAAAAGGTTATGTGATTGATTCCCTGCACAATGCTCACTCGCAATATCCAGTAGCTCCACATAAACGTAAACTAGAATTTTGGGAGATTTCATCTATGCAAGAGATGATGATGGATCGATTGAATGCAAAACTATATTCTGAAGAGAAATTAGTTTGGGATTTACGTTGTGCATTTCAAAACACTGAGACTCTATCTTAGCATGCGTTTGAAACTCATCAAAGTACACAAAGTTCTAGAGTTTGACCAAAAACCTTTTCTAAAGACTTACATTGACTGCAGTATTACCCACAGAACCACCTCAAAAAATGATTTTGAGAAAGCACTTTTCAAGATTATATACTATGCAATAAATGGTGAGTCAGTTGAAAATGTTCGGAAAAGGATGAATGTTAAGCTAGTGCATCAAACTTCTGTNACCCGCGACCTCTGCGTCGGCACCCATCGCCTCGCCGTCAGTTCGGAATTAGGTAGACGTCTATACACGACCACGCCGCCACTCCATTAAAAGTGGCTTAGTGGCCGGGGTCTTTCCCGAAGCCGAACAGAAGACTAGCATAATAATACGTTTTCCGTTTCAAGTCAAACTTTACAATCTACACTCAACCATAATTTGTTTATAACATACTATATCTATTTAAAAGAAAAATGTGATAAATTTGAATTCAGCTTCAAATGTATTTATTTATTTTGTTCCACGGTCAAGGCAGATGAAAAATGAATTGTAAATGATTTTTTTAAAAAAGAAGACAGAATAGTATTTATCACGTAGTTATCTACCTTTTCGTGAGGAAATGTCAGTTGGCAGAAGCAGTGAGGGAGGATGGTCAAAGTTCGAAAGCTCTCTACGGTGGTGATGAGTAAAACAAACATAAAGATACCGAATAAAATCAAAATATTTATGACATGAAGTAGAATTTGCACGTTTCAACCTAACATATTATTGTGGCTGAAGTTCTAAATAGTTAAATTGTTGTCCATTTCAGATAGATGTTAAATTTCCTGCACGCCTCCAAATGTATGCAGGAAGACCAAGAGAGACAATGAAGTTCATTATTGATCCAGTCCTAAAGTATAAGAGAGAAGCTCACTTGGCTCTAGTCTCCACTGCTGAATTTTTGAAAACACATTAACTTTTTTCCGGAGGCCTTTGTTGGGGTAGTAAAATATGGACCAGGATACGCGTTCTTACCTTCTTTTTGTGAAATTAGTTTTTGATTGGGCTCCCAGATCAAGAACAAGAACATTTTTTTAAAATATTTTATTCCCGAGGAAGGTCAAATGAAGTGAACGATCAAAGGGATGGGATACATTAGGATTACCGCGGATCGTAATCAAGCAGATTACAAAACCCGTCTGACCGAATCCCTTTGTCATATCCACCTTACGTCCGTCTGCAAAAAGGAAGGTGTTAATGATGGGACATCCGTTCAAACCTGCATATCAGAATCTCCCTTTTGTTTCGCAGGTTTGAGCAGTCAAGAAGACTCTAAATACTGTGGTACATAGACGCTAATTCATTGTATCATATTGTCAACAACAACCATTACCTACAGGAAACTGTACGGTTTAATTTGGCTATATACAGCGATGAAGGTGAAAAGGTTATGTGATTGATTCCCTGCACAATGCTCACTCGCAATATCCATTAGCTCCACATAAACGCAAACTAGAATTTTGGGAGATTTCACTTATGCAAGAGGTGATGATGGATCGATTGAATGCAAAACTATATTCTGAAGAGAAATTAATTTGTGATTTATATGATAAGACACGTTACGTTGTGCATTTCAAAACACTGAGACTCTATCTTAGTATGCCTTTATAAACTCACCAAAGTACACAAAGTTCTAGAGTTTGACCAAAAACCTTTTCTAAAGACCTACACTGACTTCAGTATTACCCAAAGAACCACCTCAAAAATGATTTTGAGAAAGCACTTTTCAAGATTATCTACTATGCAATAAATGATGAATCAGTTGAAAATGTTCGGAAAAGGATGAATGTTAAGCTAGTGCATCAAACTTCTGTCTTGAAACTTTAGTAAGCAAACCATATTTCCAAACAGAAAAAATTATCAGTCAGGATTTAATGTCAGTTCAAATGAAAAAGGTTTCTGTTTGTCTCAACCGTCCCATCTGTGTTGGCTTCGCTATTCTAGATTTAGAGAAAGAACACAAGAGATTGAATTTGAATTTGTATCGATTTTTCCATTGTCATTTGAAAAGACTGTTCGGCGACAAAATTACCCTACTCATGACAGATACAGATAGTTTTCTTTTATCAGTTAAAACCAAAAACTTGAACAAAGACATCAAATCCTACAAACATCAGTCTGTTTGATCTCAATGACTACCCGCTAGATCACCCTCTTCACAGTTTGGAAAATAAAAAAAAACCCCTGGTCTTTTCAAAGATGAGTCTCCAAATGCAGTTATTAAAGAATTTGTTTGTCTCCGTGCTAAAATATATTCGTATCTTTCCACACCAGTATCCAATACTAGTCCTCTAATTCAACCCAAACAACTGAAAGATATTACCTACACCCATGATATCTAACAATTTTTATGTTTAGAAAAAAGAACATGATTAAATTTTTTGGTTGAACAATTCTATCTATTTGATGTTCCATTGTTTGTTTATTGATAACGATGTGATGTATAGTTTGTTTTTGTTACCTCGTTAATGTTATGTTTGATTAGTTTTACGAATCCTATATCATAATAATCAATTTTTGTGGGAACAAAACTTACATACAAATGACATTCGAAGGCAAACCAGAAGACAACAAAGCAAATAAACCACAGAATCTCCACAATGATAGAATATTTATTACCATAAAGATTCAATATACAGTGTTAGCATTATTTTTCGGACAACAAATGCGAACAAAAGATAGTAGCAGAATCGAAGTACATGATATGTCACAAGATGAGTTCATAATAGCAATGGTATTGGGTGCAAACCTACCAACTCCGGAAAGGTAAACCTTACAGGAATGGGAAAGCTTCCTTACTTATGTATATTAACTTCACCGACACTGCTTCGAATATGCTCACTTTTTAAAATATTTTCTTTAATTTTATCCAAATAGCTATTACATCAGTGGAAAACCACACCCATTGCTGTTTTGTGTTATGAAATATTTTTTGAAAATGTTGGAGTTGAATGGTTTGTTACTGATACCATCGATATAATACACACATAAAATATTATTCCAAGAAATAAAAGTAGTCATCAAGATTAACTATGACATGATTATAATTTTTTTTATCTCTTCAAACATCATATTGGTACAACCAGTTGGTACAACATAGTTGGTATGTCCAACCAACTAATACTTCAGTCACACATTTTGGTCAAGTTTCAAACAACACATTTTATCTTAATTTTTTTTTTCACCCATAAGAATACATTACAACAATGTTAGATTATGATACACATAAGTGATACATGTAATAATTCTTTTAATTAAAAAACAAAAGCAAGGAAACAAAAGAAAAAAAAAATCAGCATAGCACAAACTACTTCAGTCAAACCACTTTCATATGTGAATGCTATAGGAAACACAGACTGATAAAATATTGTATTCACAAACACATTGTATAAATGCTAAACCTGAAAAAAAAAAGACCAACAAAAATCACACATAAAAAAAATAATCGTTTTATGTAGTTGACGCACAACCGATATATATCAATACAATCAACAAAGAGAAAAACACACACTTGTAACATGTAAAGGTTACATTCATATAACATCCATCAAAAAAAATCACAAATGCAATGTAATGTTCTACACAAATCTTCTGACAAAAAAAAATCGTCTGACACAAACACTTGATTTTGTTTTTATAGTCGTCTTCCAGTCGAATATGATGTTGCGCTACAAACGATAAAGCTTCATCAGACTTGATCACACTGAATCCCAACCTTTCAGGATGCAGCCTCTGATAGATAAAAGTCTGTAAACACAACCAATGCATCTACCGTGGCGTCTACAGAATCATTAGGTGTTTGATCTTCTTTTTGTGACTTCTAGACAACCTGAGATTCGATTACATGATTTCCTTCTCAATTTTTTTTCCTTTTTGTTTAACAGGCGATACCATCACAACATTCTTCCTCAATGTTTTTTTGGTCAAATGTTTTTATTTAAAATAAAAAAAATATCGTTTATGAGGAGGAATGTTGTGACGGAATCGCCCGCTAAACTAAACTAAACTAAACTAAACTAAACTAAACTAAACTAAACTAAACTAAACTAAACAACTAAACTGAACTGAACTGAACTGAACTGAACGGAACTGAACAAAACTAAACTAAACTAAACTAAACTAAACTAAACTAAACTAACTTACAGCGTCGCAGGATCAAAGATTAAAGAAATCAAATGCTGGAGCAGTCAGAAAAGAAAACAACAAAACGAAGGGGAAGAACAAGACGAAGAAGTAAAAGAAAAACAAAAAGAAGAAGAAGAAGAACATCAAGAAGAAGAAGAAGAAAAGGAGGAGGAGGAGGAGGAGAATAAGGAAAAGGAAAAGGAGAAGAAAGAGATGACGGAAAAGAAGAATAGGAGGATGACGAAGGAAATTATAATAAGAAGAAGAGTGACAACAACAACAACAACAACAACAACAACAACAACAACAACAACAACAACAAGTGTAACAAAAATTGGGGAGAATTAAAATATACCTAGTTTTGAATGGATTATTTACCTCGCAAAATACGCAGCCTTGCTCGGCGCCTGAAGCCAAACTGATATTTGAAATCATTGTTGTTGTAACTCATCTTTTATTTTTTTGGGGTTACTATTCTGTAAAATGTTCAAGAAGTCATCTAACAGAATCAATTAATTTTTTTGGCTTTATTTAAATATCCATCATCGCTTTGTCAGATTTACACCAGTAAGCCATTTTCAGAGGACCAATTATTTATCTCAGTTTATGTAAGTAAATAAGCATATGTTAGAAAATTTCAGGAAAATCAGATGTATAAATTTTCAAGGATGAGACGTACGAACTATTATCACCTGAATGTTTTACAATCGTATGACACTAAATTTAAAAGCTAGCAAAGTTCGATCAAGCATATTGTAAGAAACCTCTAACAAAGAAGGATGTCACCCATCATGTTCCTAAATTATTTTTTTTTCATGGCCTTGCGCATCTGCAAAAGATAGCATTGAATATATTTCTATATCTAGAGCTCATCCTGTAAAACACAAATATGTTGATATTTGCGTTAACAGCATGAGTGGCGAGAGCAAAATACCACGAAAGAAGAAACAGATTACTGTATTTCTTAGAGATTTGAAACTCATCTTCTGCGAGATAAACTATTAGAAAGAGAACATCTGGCACGACACAAACTATAAAAATCGTCGTGATGAGATAAATCATCTTAACAACTTTCTTCTCCCTGACAGGAACTAAATTTGTGGTCGCTGATGATAAGGCCGATGTTCGCCACCATGCGGCTCTCTTGAGCTGAACAGTCAAGACAGAAGTGACTACTATCAAACTCACAAAAGATAACAAGAGCATAACTGTGTCTTTGTATTTCTCGATGATGGTGACTTCATTGACATTCATTATGACCTTCATCAAGGTTCTGTTTTTGCTGGTATCGAAGTGCCAAGTAACATCTAAAATGAAAAAAAGCGGAATAAGATAGAACAATGTAACGACTACAAAGATTGAAACCAAGATGACTCTGGTCCTTCTTGGGGTGATTATCCGTTTTACTTTCATTGGCACAGCTACACACAGACATCTCTCCAGGGTAATGCAGATGGTGATCCAAGTGGAAATCCTGAAGAATGTCGATGTAAAATAGGACGACACATAATACCAGAACCCTTTCACAATGTCATGTTCATTGGAATTATGAAACCAGGGAATTTGGTAGAGGCAGCTCGAAAAATAATTAAACAAGTTACCGAAGTCCGAGACAGAAAGTGCGAAGAAACTCATGGCTGTAGTTTCACTGATGCCTTGTTTCCAGTACACGATCATATTGATGATGTTAGCAACCATGCCGAGTCCAGCCAGGGCAGGTCCCAGGAATGCGTTGAATATGATCTGGAATATGTATCTCGCTGCGTCACTATAAATGCCGGTGTTTTTGTTGATATCGTCGAGAAGTATTGCTACTGAAGGTGTTGTAATGTTTTCAAACATACTGATTTATTAACTATTTCTACTAGGTAATCACGAGCAAAGTAGCAGTTTAGAATTTGATACTGTATTCTGAAATATAGTCGGGTGTGCGTAATCAAGAAAATACATTTTTTTCAATGAAAATTTACAATTTTCAAGATGACTTTTGATTATAATATTATACCATCTGAATTTCCTTCAATCAAGGAACTGAGCGAACTCCGAACAAGTAAAGTTGACTGAATTACAGTGTGTTTGTAAGTGTCAGCTACACTGTGTTTCAGATGCAGCCACAGAGGGAAATACTACAACTTACGAATTGGAATTGTTCAGCCACTTCCAGACATGTCTCAAAGAGAGACTGAGATCTTCTTCAGCTACAATGTTATCATTAGATATGCACAAACTATTATAAAATCCAACGGTGTTATTTACCCTTGTTATACTCAGTTGTGAAACTTCCAGTTTCGCACGGCGAGAATAACCCCTCAGAGTGCTTGTTTTTGTTTTTTTTTTTCAAAAGAAATCTAACCAGGCAGAAAAGTAAAAACTAAGTTGAAGATAAAATAAACAAGTTTGGTCACTTTTTCGCATACACAGAACCAGTTCTACATTTATCATCTCAAAAAAAAAAAAAAAGAATTATAACCAGCTAGCATACGAATTATATTATTTTCTCCGAATGTAGATTAATCGTTAAAGAACGGCAATTCAGTGCAAAATGAATGAGCAAAACTTCATTAACAAACGCATCGGAAACGGAAAGCGTTAAGACGAGGTGTATTGAGATATGTCCATATTACATGCATCGCACGGAAAGGTCTTCAGTGCAAAGGCGACATGAATTTAAGCTAGTGTTGCATTTTGCAACTTCACAGAAATATAGCGAAAAAGGCAGTAGAATATGATTGCAGAAAGTTATTATAAAATAACCATGCTTGGGCCTTATGTTAATCTTTGGAACGGGAAACAGCAGTCAAAGTTCTTTTTAATGAACTAAATATATGCTCTGGTATTGTGTCACGAATGTCTTGGCAAACGTAAAGCTATATACAATAATATATAAGAACGTAGATTTAGAAGTCATCGGTAAGGCGCAATATTCTTGAATAAATATCCGCCTTTTCCTGCAGGAATGTCATTAGGTGTTCGTTTGAAACATCCCACCCACAGTGGATGTTACATTAAGCATTCAATTCAAATATACTATGAATTGTAGCACATGTATTCCGTGCTTGTACTGCTGCAATAGCTTGGTTATCCTTAAAGAAATGTAAATTTGTATACGGCACTTTGAAGAGGGAGACATGGGAAGTAGAAAGTCTAAAGGATAGTATCTATCATGCTGAAATTTCCAAAGATGTTCGCGAACTGTGACTATTTCTACTCGAGAGATGTATTAGGATAGCTTGTAGATACAGAACTAGTTTACAAAATTGAGACAACGTGATAAAATAGTTATCATGATTCAAATAGGTTATACAAAGGTAAGGCAAACAAAGAAACCGTTTCGGGTAGTTTTTACTTGATATTTAAAATGAACTGGGTCATGTCACGCACAGTTCGTGACTCTTTTAAGCCATGATTCATGAGTAATGGTATTTTTTAAAGGTAAAGCACTATTACCTTACGATGATGGACTCATTATAAAGCTTTTCATACAGATGTTTGAACAGTTTTCTTGCTTCGCATTGTGATCTTTTAAATCCAAGGAGGTTAAGTCGTCTTGGGGTGAATTTGATACGGTGGAGAAACGAAAGGGCATTCACCTCCTTACACTTGAACATAACTGGATGGCGTCCTAGGGTCACCTGGAGACATCTGCATTATTGTAATACCAAAGATCCAGCTATGCTGGTTGTGGGATTGGACACTCCCGAGATGGTGCCATCTACATATAAAGAGGCTAAAAAAAGCATTATATTTGTTGCAATATGAGGAAACCATCCTTCAGACCTTATTATTCGATTAAATAGTCTATCAAATATCTGTTATCATGATGTGACACCTCCGTCTGCCCTCGATAACCCAGGCGGTTCCATTATGCAAACTCCAAATTCTTATTCCCTATGCGCACATGTCAGTCATACGCTTACATCAAATACTTTCTAACTGCACAGCCAAATTGTATAGCCAGTGGTCAACGGATGGGTGATAGCATATCGGTACGAATCTTTTAATTTCTTCGTTAGCAGCAGAAGTGTGCTATAAGATCATGCTGAGGCAATAAAAAAAAAAAGACAGAATACTTTATTTGTGGTCGAACTTCAATTTTGAATTTGGATGGCCAGAACTTTTGTTGAAAGCTAAATAATAAAACGTCAGACAGAAGTGTCTGTAACGCCATCATTTTTGCCACCATGCCTCTGTTCCTCTGGGCAGGAAAATTGCTCTTGACGGAAGGGTCAAATGTCAGTGAACTGAACCCTCCTTGTTGAATCATAGCACATGCATGCATAACGATATTTTTCGTCGTGAAATTGGGTCATTGTGTAGTAAATGTAATTGCCAGAGAGGAAGAGTACTGGAAAAAAGAAAATTGTTTTTGACATATTTGTACACCCTTTATGCAAATAACAGCTTGTTTCCCAACACTCTAGACATTGTCATAGAGCACTGACAGTTGATTATGAAAATCGAGAACACGGTTCGAAAATGTAGCTATCAACTGCAGATGTCCTATGTTATTTCATTGGGCGGTCGGTCGGTCGGTCAGTGGGTCCATCAGTCATTTGGTTGTTTGGTTAGTTGGTTGGTTGGTTGGTTGATAGGTTGTTTGGATGGTTGGTTATTTTTGTTGATCTGGTTGGTTGGTTGGTCGGTCGGTCGGGCGGCTGGTCGGTGGGTAGGTCAGTTGGTTGGTTGGCTGATTGGTTGGTTGGTTGGTTGGTTGGTTATTTTGCTTAGTTGATTGGTTGGTTGGTAGGTTGGTTGGTTGATTGGTTATTTTGGTTGGTTGGTTGGTTGGTTGGTTGGTTGGTTGCTTGGTTGGTTGGTCGTCGGTCGGGCGGCTGGTTGGTGGATAGGTCAGTTGGTTGGTTGGTTGGTTGGTTGGTTGGTTGGTTGGTTGGTGTGCACTGAAAAAGAAATTGGTGGTGCGAAAATTGTATCCTATAATTTTGGTCCTGAAGTATTTTAGTTTTAAAATGGTTTTGATATTCCTGCAGTGCGGTCAAGTGGTTTCTCAAATTTCCTTTTGCTTTTCATAATAAAAATCCCTGGACCAAGCAACAAACAACGTTTGTCTTAGAAACCTTCGCCAAAAGGGATTATGTGTTTTGGAAACATTTCCATTGTAGAATGAAGCCGACAAAAGGCAGAATGTGTGCCTGAAATCAACACTTAGGGCAAGAAGATACACTAGACAATCTGAATCGGCATGTTCCTGGAGGCATCCCTTTTTCAGGAAGGTTCCAGTAGGAACGATTCACTGACAATATCAGTAACATTCTGAACGTCATTGGTGTTTCACCAGCAATTTCGCTCATACCCGGATACAGGAGGCTGGAGTGCCTATATCTCACTTGAGTGTCAGGAGGATAATTCTACTACTTGATGTAAGTTTGAAACTATAGAGAATCAGCATCAAACAAAAGCTCAACCGCACGGACATTCAGGCCAGCATTGAAATGGCTCTTTGGTTCTCACGGCAGTTCGAAGCACACCCTGACAGGTTTGGCAACCTTTGCTTCAGTGATGTACTAGAGGAATGATGTCTATTTACCTGAGAAAAAGGTTTTCTCAATTAATTACTCTTAAGATGGGAGGGGCAACGGGGAAGAACACTTCATTGACAAGCTGATTCACTGTACATGATCAAAGGACAAGAATATATTATGTCTATCTTTCTCTTCTTTCAAGAAAAAAAGAAAGAAGCCTGGAATAGTATAGGGAGGCGGTTTTTTCTGGAGCATTTCATCTCATTTAAATTGATGTAAATATATGAGGATTCACGACTTCATTATAAAAAATTCAAAACTTCAGAGGAATACCTTCCTTGCAGGATAATGTTAAGGAAATTTTACCGTCTATCTGTTCAAAGACGTTTGAGGCCGATAAGATATAAAGTACTCCATCAGACTATGTTTAGAAAGCTCTAGTTGGAAAAGAAGTATATTGTTACTGTTTACAGCGTTCCAAATACTTCCTTTCCTATTTCCGCGTCTGAAAAATGTGGCTTTAAATATATTGCTATATCTGGAATCATTCTGTCATACACCAATATGTTAATATTTGCATTAACGGCGAGGCAAGCGAAATTAAATGATCAGCACGCAAGGACAATATTTTTGTATCTCTTAGAGACGCGAAATTAATCTTCGGCAAGAAAAACAAGTAGTAAAATAATTTCTGGCAAGGTGCAAACGATAAATATCTTAGTGATGAGACAAACCATCTTCATAACCTTCAGTAACTGAATTCATGGTTACTGAAGACGAAGTCGACATTCGCCATCTGACGGCTCTGTTTTTTCCCCTTTGATCTATAAAATTATCATAGCAGCCGAAAGCCCGACAACACCTTTCAATTTCCGTTGCAAGGTATTTAATTGGTGACAATGAAGTATTTATGTTTAAATAAAACATTACACCCAATTTAATTTTTTTAACGTTACATTTCTTATCGGAAATGGTCGATAATATGAGATTCACTATGCTGGCCGGAGTCACATACTGTCTATTTTACAAATCAGTCCTAGTATAAAGATGATAATCTTATGCTCACATAGGTCAAACTGATGAAGCAAGAAATCGTCACACTGATTTGCCTAAGTCATTATTTTGTTGTTTTTTTTGTTATTTTAGTGGTTTATATTATTATGATCTTCCATTCATCTTCCTTTTCCTACTAAAACATCCGAGTTTACAAGCTAAACCACATCTGCCTCATTGTTTTGCTTTAAACAACTGGTTAAGAGAGTTCAATGTCTCAAAATCTCAAGAAATGACTTAGGCAAGTGTGGAATGAGCGTGATGATATGAGAAAGAAATCAACACCTAGGATGCGTTTTTTTGTTTTATTTCATATTCGTCTTGCTAGTCTCAGACAGCCAATGAACGGAGTCTAGACGATTTGTAAATGAAGCTTAGACGTTTCTTAGAATAAGACAATATACAAGTTGCAATTCATGGATTGCCAGACTTGCCTTGGTTCTGTCGGATTTTTGGCTCTTCTTAAAAGCCCTTGGCGCCCAAATAACCGATTGACTCTTTGGCTCCTTTTTTGGCTCCCACAGACTTTAGTTCAAAATTGACTTTCCCTTACAAAAAGTGTTTGCACTTCTCTGTAACTTTCCAGACATGATTTGGCTCATGTCTGGCTGTTTTGCATGTGCGATTTAGCTCCGGTCGAAAGAAAAAAAAAAGTCTGGCAATGTTGATCGGTAGCTCACACAATGGCGTCACAAGTTAAATTTTGTGGTTTCACATTTGTTGTTGGAACAAATTAACTTTCTGTTACTTGCAATCTCCAAAGAACCCTCCTTGTGATGGAGAAGGATGTGGCAATAATCAATGATGATCTGAATACCAATGAATGAAGCAGATATGTAGGTAAAGCAAAAACCACTCGCAAATCAGTGCATGTCTCCTATCGCTTCGGTATTAATCACAGCCATCTTGGCTTGCCTACTGATAACAACTTCCGCCTGTTTCATGCGATCTCCGAGGCACCGCCCACGAACAGCCCTTTCATACTCATGATTTCATAATCGAAAAAGACCTGTCTATCTACACAGCTCCATTTTGGGTATATCTGCGTCTGCTAAGAATAGCTTTGAAAATATTTCTATACCTAGAACTCATGCTGAAATAGATAAATATGTTTACGCTTACACGGATGGCGTGACAGGCGTAAGCAAAAGACCAACCGACGTAGAGGAGATTTTCATACCTCATGTTAACATAAAATTCGTTTTCCACCAGATACACTATACATAAGACAATATCTGGCACGAAACAAACTACGAAGATCGTTGTAGTGAGACACACCATTACCATGATTTTTTTCTCTCTCAGCGGAACTGATCTGGAACTCCCTGTCGCTGAAGACATGGCACACATTCGCCATTTTGCGGTTTTCTTAAGCTGGACGGTCAAAACCGAGGTGGCTATCACTAAAATCACGAAAGATGAGAAAACTACCACTAAATCTTTGTAGTATTGGAAGCTATGTACTTTTTCATTTCCTGTTAGCCTGAATCTCAAGACACTCTTGTTTCTTCCGACATCGAAGTGCCAAATTAGGGATAAGGTGAAAGGAGCTGGTACACAATATAGCAAAACAATTATAACGAAGAATGAAACAACTACTACAACTGTCCCTCTGGGAGTGATAATCTCTTTAACTCTCATGGGCATAGTAATACACAGACATCTTTCTAGGATAATGAAGATGGTGATCCAGCAAGAAATTCTGAAGGAAATGGATGTAGGATAAACTGCAGTCGGGAACCAGATTTCCTTCAGATCTATGGGAATGTCAGTATTCTGAAACCATGGGTTCATGGAGAGACATGCCCAGAAATATGTTAGTAAAGAACAGAAATCTGAAACGGAAAGTCCGAAGAGACTGATGTTTGTAGTTTCACCGATGCCTTGTTTCCAGTATACGATCATGTTGATGATGTTGGCAACCATGCCAATCACAGCGAGAGGAGTGCCTAGAAATACATTACATATGATCAGGAATAATCTGGTTGCGTGATCACTTAGAAGACCTGGCTTTGTGGCAGAAGCGTCCATTCCCGTGGTTGCTGAGAGTGCTGTGATATTATGGTGCATGTCTAGTCATATACTGTTGATCTGGCTGATCAGTAATAAAACAGCAGGGATTATATACGCTCTTTAGGACAAACGTTTTACGCCGTAACCATCAACCCAAGCTGCATTGGCTTTAATCTTGCTCAAACGTGAAATAGACTGTCCTTCGAGACCAGGTCTGTTTAGATGTTAGAGGTACTGTTCAAAGAGAAAATGTGTAAATCCGTAGTGTTATGCTTTCTGGAGAAAATATCCATCTCACATAAAACGTGATTCAGGCTCTTATTTTGTGTGATATCCAATAAAACTGTGGAAGTACCTACAACTTTGTGGCGCAATGTAAATACGTCCATCTATTTTGATTTGATAAACTGCTAGTTTACTTGAAGAATCAGAAGTGTTAACTGCTTTGATCAGACAAATTACTCAGTCCGCTGTGGTTACGCTCTGGATATAGCATGACGAAGAGGAGATAGCCAGTGACTTCTTTAGTTCTTGATGTCTTACACAAAAATGCATATCACTTGGCGAAGACCTCATCGAAAACCTGTGAAGAATAAAAAAAAAAATTAAAATTCTTATTCAACGCGAGGTTTGTCAGATGTGACAACACATTTTCCCATAAGAAGCAAAATGACCGAGTCTTTTCATTATTTGTCCGACGTTCCGACAGTTTCATGAATGGACAAGCTGAAATTTCAAAATGATACTTTAAAGTAAATCGGGAAAAAATTGTAGTATATTGGTCGAGGAAGCTGAATTGTCCAATTCAGATCTATCCTTTTATAAAGAGGTTATGGGTCTTTGACACCAATTGTTTTTGCTTCTTTTGGCCCTATTAACATTTTGTGTTATTCTACATATACCAGTGTGATTTCGGGAAATTTCTTCCATGGAGGTTAAAGTACTTCTTTTGCCCGATCTTTTGACGTTAAGAAAAAGGGGGGGTCAACACCCAAAATTTTTCACAAATGTCTTTTGAAAAAGGTCACCTCAAATTCTGCCCCAATTTTTCATTTGGCTGGTTTTGACCGCGTGCGAATACATAGGCCTACACATTTTACCTTTTTTTTCTAGAAGGCTTAAAGTGTACCTGAAACTTTAAAATTGAATGTTTTATTTAGATCACAGGTCATTTTACATATTTCTACACCCGAACACTCGCTGGCAGGGCACCAAAAAAGGGGGATTTTATATATTAGCGGATTAATAATAGGTGTCACAAACCTATATAGTTTAAATTTTAGACTTTCTGGAGGAAAGCTTTGAGCTTATTTCTGATTTCACAATTGTTTATTTCCTCCCTTGGAGCATTTAATCTGCAAAATGCCGTAACATTCTGGTTGCGACAGACAAAGTTGATCCTAAGATTGATCTGTGAATAGTTGGAAACAATAATTCTAGATTTGAAAATCGACTGAATGATACATGAAATCGCATGCTGACACGAAAGAAGCAGACGAGTTGGCAGCATCAAGGATGATTTTAAAGGGCAGTGTCGCAACTTTGTATCCTACATAATCACAATTTCGAAGCCATTTTTTGTCGCTTTAAACATTCTAAGATAGTCATCGAATTCTCCTATCCTTAACGTAAAATCTGATACAGACTACATGAGGGTAAATTGGAATCTAAGATAGCAGTGTCAGTATCAGTATGAAACGATCCCCCCCCCCCCCCCNAAAAAAAAAAACAACAACAAAAACCAGTGCGGTTAGGTAATTTCAGATGCCCACTCTTAAACTCTCAAAGCGCTTTTTTTACTTTTAAATAAAATAAACGCAGTGCAGATCTTGATTTGAAATTCTTTGAGGCGCAATTTTCTTGTCCATGCGAAGTCATGAATTCGGTCTAGTCATTGGCGTACCAAAAGGGTATCTATTTTTTTTTTTTATAAAAGGGTGTGGGGGTTGAGGGAGGAAGACAATCATATAGCCATACTAACGCTTGAATCTCTATGTAGAGCACTCGAAAGAGGGTACAGAAATTTGTAGGGGATCATGTTTCTCAACCCTTTTCTCCTCCCCTAGCCCATTTCATTGTCCCTAGCCTCCTAGCCTACTTCTTGGGGTTATCAGGCCTCTTTGAGGCATTGAGGCATTTGATAAAATGATTTCCTCAGATTACATGAACGTTCCGAAAAGGCCAAGACTAGTCTATAGGTCTGGAGCAATTACAGTGCTCAAATTATATCCTGTTTTCAGTGGGGGTTCTTCATTTAGATTTTTCGCAGTTTTAGTTTACATGAAAAGGGGGTCCAAAATTTGGCATTCTTTTGCAGACTAGCTCGTCGCACAAACTGAAACCGCTTAGACCCTTGAAAAGAGCTGCTTGTCAAAAATCTTTATCTAACAAATTCACTGATGCATCTCACAGCTTTTGCGGTATAGTTTCATTTTATACAATAATTCCTTCACAATCTGTCTAAACGACATATTTTATACTCTGCTATTATCGACTTTGATAGTCGACACATTTTCGGCCAGTTAGGCTTCTGCAACCGAAAGACGTTATATTTTGAGAACCCTATTCTTCTTTGTAAAAGATCAAGTGACAGCCAGTTGTTGCTTTGAAATTGCTGAAACAAGAGTTGTTCCCCATGAAATTCTTCCCACGTCCATTCCTTTGAAAAAATGGGTACTGTTGCTAGTAGTGAACAAATTAAATGTAGGAACTTTATTCCAGGGTCACTTCATGAAACATGCCCAACTGATCGCCAGAAAATTATTTGATGCAGGGGGAAGGGGAGGGGGCGGCGCTTGTGTTTTACTTTCTAGTTCAGGTACTTGTCTGTGTCCAAGTTTTAAATTCTTATAAAAAGTCATTCCACGTAATATCACTTTTTGATGGAATTTGTAGTACTGTTCTAGAAAGGTCAGCCATGGAGTGACCCACAGAGTAGTCTGCAGTCGTGAGTATTTTGTTTCATAGGCGAGACTCTCTCAACAATTCCAAATGAAGAAAAACAGACACTTATAATACCACTAGGAATATTGTTTTATAATGTCATACAGTGATACTTATTCATTATACACATAGATAGAACAAGAGACGTCAATCTTATAAACAAACTTCTTTGTTTCTTTTGCTACTGATTTCATACGGAACAAAACTATTGCTTGTTGCCCAGCTGTGGAGTTTTCAGTCCCTCTCATCAGCTCTAAATCCACAAACCTCTTTAATCGGACCGGACGAGGTTCGGGTGAATTTTTTTGCCAAGGACAATACAACGTGAAATGCCCGAGCCAAGAGCTGAATCTACAGCCTCAGGCTTGACAGAATGTAAGAACCAAGCCGCACAGCCACGCACCATCCACCTGGCTGCCTGCATGCGTTTTGATATGTCAAAGATAAGCTGCGTCTAGCAAATGACCAACTGTCTCTAGACTGCCAAATCTCGCGAACAACAGCTGCCGAGACATATGAACCACAGATGGGCTTGGCAGGACCCGAAAATCAGTTTTGTAGGATTCTGAAATCAGTTTGACAGATTTCCACCAAGCTTTGGAGGCTTTTAACCACCTCGGAGACTCGGGGGTCTTTTTCCTCGGGCTCGTTCTTGCTAATGATAGACTAACAGGATAAATGGTGTGTTTGGTGAACATGGAAGTGCTGATGATAAATCGGCTTACCTTAGTTAATTTGATGACGTTGAGAGCATCAAAGGGCTTGAAAGATCCACCCCAAGTAACTTTGATCTCGGTCTGTCAAGGAACTGTCGGGGCAAAAGAAGATAAACTTTTTAACAGTAGCCTGTGTGGAGGTCTGCTCTTAGCTATTACATCCCTTTATCTCCTTCTAAACCTTGCTACGTGCACTGAAGTCCCTGCATGACTTCCTGGTTTGGGTCACGTGCTGAAACAGAGAGGTTAGGTTTAAATATGTCACAACGTGGGTAGTTTCATAGTTTCAAGAAAGGGGAGACGGCGCAAAAAGAAATAATGTGCATTAAACAGGACTACAGCTTCCAACGAAAGGCATTTTATTTTTCCCCTCGCTTATTCCCCCGTCACTTTTTCCTAAAAAAACTGAAAAAAGTGCACATTATTATCAACAACAACAATAAAATCTGCATCGCCACCAATCCATCATGACAGTGATGATAGTTGCTGGTGCAACTGTCGGCCCACCTAAAATTCTTACAGGCAGCCAGCCGAGACGCCAGCAGGTCTCAGGTTAGACACGTTTAAAAGACAGGTAGATGGAGTGGATTTATAAAATACATTAAACAATGAAAATTAAAGCAAACCAACCCAAATATAAACCCCATGCCCTATATCTTTACTGCATAAAGAATTTATGGCGAAATTTCAAGGTTTTTTGATTGGCACGATGGCCTGATGTAAAGTGTTTTAATAAAACACCTATCTCCACCACAGTATGAAGCATTAGTTGTAGTAGCTGCTATTATTATAGAATTTTTGTAATGTAAACACTAGTCGGGTATGTTTGACGAATACTGAGCTCACTATGAAATCACTGAACTGGCTGTTTTCATATACAGCACAGCAGTACTCAGCATCGATACTTGATACCACAGAACAGTTATTTGTATCGAATTGGTTATAGAATGCAGTATCGGCCTAACACTAATTAAGAGCAGAGCAATGAGTACAAATAGGTGGATGATCCTTTTTATTCTATGAACAGCCTCCGTTTCTTGATTGATATGGATTTAATGATGTTACTTTAAGCACTAACTAGTGTGCCTCAGAATTTGAAAGGAGTGCACCAGTTTTCACCAAACTGGTATGAACTAAGTTGCCTAGGAAACTTCTTTGAAGGCGAAATGAACGGTGGCGTGAAGGAAGTGGGCAATGAACCTTTACAACATAATCTGCACACGCACATACATACGCACATACACATACATTCACACACACACACACACACACACACACACACACACACACACACACACACACACACACACACACACACACACACANACACACACACACACGCAGACACTAAACGCACAAACCCCTCTAATAATAGTCACGTGACCCTTCCCATTAAGTGTTATATGCTACGCCACTGGAAATTAATATCACTCAGTGATTCTTGTGCTCACATCCTGGGACGATGATTGAAAGGCGTTCCGTTGACCTGCACTGCTATGCACCGAATCTATCGTTGCCACCCTTCCATTATTGAACATTGTATGTAACAGAACTCCCTATGGGATTTACAGGAACTGATGAATGTACAGCCACACCTGGTCTTGCGGAAAGCTGCGTAGGGCGGGCAATTGCCTGGGAAAAATCATGAGACGACACAAGGGTAAAAAGAAGATTTCGGGATATTCTGTCATCTACAACAGCTAATGGGCGGAATTTTGATAGGATTCGATCAGTCATCTTAGCACTATGTTTAATACTGAACAGTTGTGATGAGATGGGAAGGGATGACTTGTGTAGTTGTGTTGTGTCCTGGGGAAGATAGCTTAGGTTACTAACGCGCATTAATTTTGAAATCACCTGGGTTGGACTTATTAGTATGGGTGATATATTTATCACATCATTTTTTTTTTCTCCCTCTCAGGTGCCCAGTGCCCTTAGCTGTGGCCTATTCTAAAGCATAATTTGTCACTTCTCTAGCCAGTTTAGCTTAAATTAAAGCAGCACTACTTCGGGAAAAAAGTTTGAAAAGATAGAGGCTGCCAGTGAACTTACCCCCTGTTCTCTTGAAATAGCCCGAGGCCTAAACTGACTTTTCATGGGGGTGTTTCAAATGAAGAGACACAGCAAGAAACTTTACTTGTCATGGGCTATTAAAAGTATTTTTTTTAGACCCGATTACTGGTGAATGGAAATAGCCAACGAAAATTGAGGCTGGAGTGACGGCAGTCGACATTACATGGTGATACATAGCAAAAAAGATTTGGGCGTGTGTAACCTTTAGAAATATTTCCATATTACTAGAGTTCATCTTTTACTTCACAAATGTGTTGAGGCGTGCAGCAAAGGAGTGCAGGCGACAGCAAAGACCAGTAAACGCTTACCAGATCCTCAAACCTTATATTGACTCGAAATTCATTTTCCACGAGGATAGAAAAAAGAAAAAACGATTAGCAACACAATATGTGACACGAAACAAATCAGGAAAATAGTCGTGATGAGACACACCATCTTCAAAACATTGACATTTCTTGACAGAAACTGCGCTGGAACTCGTAGTCGCTGAATGCGAAGCCGACATTCGCCACCTCATCTGAGCTGAACTACTGTCAAAACAGAGGTGACTGACCATTATAAAACTCACAAATGATGATAAGAGCAATACCATTTCTTTGTAACGCTCAGTTATCGTGAGTGACTGTTGCCGGATCACAGGATCGAAGGTCAAGAACGTAATAGCACAATATTATAACAGATAGCAGAGTTAAAACACAACCACCACCAAAAGCAACAATAACAAAAATATTTACGAGAATTGGAAAGGAATAAAACAAAATATATTTTGGATGGATGACTGATCTTAAATGCTGTGCATATTTGCTCTTCGAAGACTAGGTCAATATCTCAACTTGCTGTTGTTAGCATTATTTTGTTACTTTTCTGCAAAGTGTGCAGAAAATCGTCCTATACTTTCCATTCATTTTCTCTCTTTATTTGAAAATATCTATCAGGATTTTGTCATGCCTAGACCAGCATAGGTAAGCACTTAATAGAGGAGCTACTTATTTCATATACTGTATGAAAATGAGTGTTTATTTAACAACAGGAAGAAATTCAGATGAAGACCTTCTTCCTTTTTTTTTTTTTGTGTATGTACAACATAATAATTATATACTCTTCTTATTTGCAAGTTTTACAAACTTATGAGCATTAAGAGATAGCAAGTGTTCGATCATGCTAATTTTAGGAAAACTCTCGCAGGGTAGAGAGTCTATATCATCGTTCACAACGTTTTTGGGTTATGTTTGTAGACATGTCCGTGTCTGTGAAAGATAGATTTGAATATATTTCTATATCTGGAACTCATCCTGTAATACACACATATGTTAAATTTGCATTAAGGGCGTAGCAAGCGAAAGCAAATGACCAGCAAGCTAGGACCAGATTTTTGTATCTCTTAGACATCTGAAATTAATTTCCTGTAAGGTAAAGAATTGCTAAGGTAAAATCTGGAATGAAACAAATGATAAAAATCGTCGTTATAAGACAAACCATCGTCATAAATTTCTTCTCCTTGACAGGAACTGCGCTGGAACCTGTGATCAATTAAGATGAGGTCGACACTCGCCATCTCACTGCTCTCTCTCGAGCTGAACAGTCAAGATATAGGTGACTACTATCAAACTCACAAACGATGATAAGATCACAATCATGTCTTGGTATAACTGATAGGCGTGATTTCATTATTATTTATTCTAAATTTCACTAATGTTCTGTTTTTGCTAGTATCGAACTGCCATGTCACATTAAATTAAAAATAAAAAAAGAAGAGGAATAGTATAAAATGACATAAGGATCACAAAGATTGTAACCAAGATTTATATGGTTCTTGTGTGGGTGATAATCCATTTAACTTTCAGAGGTACAGCAACACACAGACATCTTTCCACAGTATTGTGGAAAGTAATCCAGCAAGAAATTCTGAAGACTTATGTAAGCAGAGGGAGCTCCAGAAATAATTCAACGAAGTGCTGAAACCAGAGACCGTAAGCGCGAAGAAGCTCATGGTTGTAGTTTCACTGACGCCTTGTTTTGAGTACACGATCATGTTGATAATATTAGTAACCAAAGGTGTCACCAGTCATTACCTTATCCAGTTGTAAAGCCTTTACTTTGGTGAGAATCGTAACCGATCATAGACTGTTTTGTGTCGAAATTTTACAGCTCAAAAAAGTAAAACCAGATCAAGACAAACAAACCTGTACCGATTTTTCGCAGGCCACTCTTATAGATTTCAGTGTTTACGATTATTGTCTTTATGTCAGGAATACATTCAGATACTAAGAATAATAATTCCACTGAAAAATATTTAGATTAAACATTAAGGTACAGCAATATTTTCCGCAAAAAGTGAATCCGAAAAACTACGACCAGACGACTAGAAGAGCGAACTGGAAGATAGAGGAAGAGTTCTGTATTTAGCAAACACCGATCAGAAAGGCTCCTCCAAATTGTACGAGTACATGAACTCATTTTGTATTTTGCACCTCACAGAAATATCGCAAGTAAAGCTTTAGAATTCGACTGCAGAAAGATATTAGACCAAAGCCATATTTAGTTCGTACTTAAATCTTTCAGAGGGACATAATTATGGTTCGAAGTAATTTTCAGTGAACCTGGTCTGTGCTTTTCAACTGAGCCACGTAAATGCATGATCGCGACAGTAAAAAAAAACCCAACAAAACAACAACTTTTCCCAAAAACCCACGTTCTGTTAGTCTTAACATTCTTAGATCTAGATTGAAAACATGCAAAGCATCTATGAAGTGTCTTCCTTTTTCTTGGATGATCTGAAGAATAAGAAACTTCGAAAACTAAATTCAAATATCAAAACGTAAGCATATATTTTTCTGTTCTTGTACTGCTATAACAGTTTGATTAGCCATTAGGAAAATGTAAAATTCTAGACGATACCTTCAAGTGGAAGATATAGAAGGCAGACAACCTGAAGTATAAAACCTAATGTGCCAGAATATCTGAAGATTTTCACAGACTGAGGCTATTTCTCATCCCAGAGATGTTATAAAGCTTTAAGTAATAGTAACCTCACGAATTTGAGGCAATTGTCATTTTAATTTGTCAGAATATTATGGCCATAATACTCTTTTACAGAATAAAGCAAACATAGAAACCGTTTCGGTTCATAATTATTTTATACTCAATAGAGGCTGAGTCAGGACACGCACAGTGACACTTGTTGAGAAATGATTCATAGATAATGACATAATCTTTTTTCTAAGACACATATTCTTTTTCTAAGTGAGTCCACTATTATTTTTGAGACGATGGGCCTATTAGAAATCACGTCGGAAAGATTTGTGGTAATTTTTCCTGGTTCGTTTTGAAACTCAGCAAATTTCTGCCAGTCACGTCCAGCCCCGGAAAGGTCCATTTTCTGAGACTGCCATTCCAGAGGCGCAATACACGTATGTACAGATTGGAAACAAAATTCAATTTCTGACGCATAAACTACACATTGATTTGATGATCAGATTTGCTCGATCGATTGGTTTGACCATTCGAACGATTTAAACTGAGTGATCTATTTTAAGAGAATGATCGATTTTGATCGAGTAATTGATTTTCATTGATTAATTCATTTTGACCGAGTCATTGATTTTAATCGCCTGATCGATTTTGATCGACTGATCAATTTGATAAATTGATTGATTTTGATTGCTCGATTGATTTTGATCGATCGATTGATTGTATTGAGTGATCGATTTGATCGATCGATCGATTTATTTTGATTGATTCTTTTTGATAGTGTGATTGATTTTGATTGCGTGATCACTTATTGATTTTGATCGACTGATCGATTTTTAGATCAGTCGATAGATCAAACTCGATCAGTCGATCAAAATCGATCAAAGTCTATCAATACTTCAAAATCCAATTTAAAAAATCACAATTAATCAATGTATGAATCGATTGATCGATCAGTCAATCATCATTCGATTGGTCAGTCAGTCAGTCAGTCAGTCGATCAACAAGCCTTTGATCAATCTATCGTTCAATCAATCATTCAGTCAGTCATATTGATCTACCAACCAACCAACTAACCAACCAATCAACTGACCGACCGGCGGACCCACCCGCCGACCGATCAATCAATGAATTAAAGAGCGAGTAAATAACAAACAGTCACAATCGCAAAAGAATTGATGCTTTTGATACCTGGCGCTTGAAAGCTGAGTATCCAGGTAACAGCTCCTGCTAATTAGGGATGTAAGTAATTTGTAATACATTTGCACACTTCAATCTCACAATCAAACACTCACACAGATATTAAACCTGTGACAAGCAGCTATATATGCCTGTAGGCACTCCTCTCTCTCTCTCTCTCTCTCTCTCTCTCTCTCTCTCTCTCTCTCTCT
>JAWQUT010000474.1:404088-436967 GCA_033807755.1 Ellobium chinense
TCTCTCTCTCTCTCTCTCTCTCTCACACACACACACACACACACACACACACACACACACACACACATACATACACACTCACACTGTCAAACGTACACAAACACCATACATGTTGTGCTCGGCGACAGTTTGTGCTGTAACAATCCTTGTTTGAAACTGATATATTGTACTTTGTTAAAAACCGCCCACAGAATAAAAAGACCGATTCGGTCTTGCCGCTGCCGGGAAAATAATACAAACGGCTCCCAGATTTCCAATGCCACAATAAGGCAGACATGTTTTTGACGCTGGGTAAATGATGGAAAAGAACCATTCAGGAAATGGAAAAAGGGAGGGGGNGGGGGGGGGGGGGAGAGAAGAGGGAAGCACGAAATAAATATTAAATGAGTTATAAAACACCCCGTCAATCACCACTGCACGTAGAGATACGTTCATGTAGCCTACGCATAGATGTCTAATTGATCTCTTTTTTACCTTCTGGTTTTCGTGTTTGTTTGTTAAACCTTTCGTCATGTAAGATTTGATAATTTCATTTCTTCATAATATTAGTGGATCAAGGATAAACTCCTGGTCGATTTTACATTTTCTTATGTTAAATGTTTATACTGTAAGCCTTCGTATTGATAAAAAGAACTTGAAACAACCCATTTTATATAAATTTTCTTACATACAGAAGGTATATTAAACACCTACTGAATATTTGGTTAAACGAAACTATATCTGTACAGTCCATAACAAAATGTAAGCTAATGCAGATGTCCAAACAAAACTAACAGTAAGTCTTTAGGTAATTCGACGAATAACTCAGGCAAAAGAAAGTTTACTGACTCTATATATGTACACGCCAATATATTTTTACATAGAATGACGTTGATGTTTGCTGCCATCTGTGGAGTTTCCGGATTTTCCGATTTCATGTAGTGAACTCCAAATTACACAAAATATTTTAAAGGAAATGGCTGTTTAAAAATCGAGCTAATCTGGATTGACTTTTATAGCCATACACAGCGACAGGCAGACATTGTTCTTCTGGGATAAGCGCCACCGTTTATGCATCAAAGAACATGATTATATATTAAAGAACATTGATATCCACGGTGCAATATCAGTAAAAGAATAATACTCCAGCGCAGGTAGGTCAATAAAAGACGGCGGTTTTTGCGTATGGTCGATCTCACCGCTGAGGGTCATCCTTCAGGTCAGTAACGAAACCAGTGTCACCTGGGGAGGAGAGGAGTGATCGATTTAATCACGGAGATTTGGGGTATGTTGAAGATGACCGAAATATTTTTGTGTGTATTTTTGAACCTTTTTAAACGAGCTTTCAAGGACATGATTTTAACTAAAGGTAGACTATGTCTCATCAAGGACTACAAAATCATGAAAAAAAAAACAAACCGTATTTCGACAAAAATGTCACTTAGCCGGTTTCATCACCGAGCCGTCGATATAAAACATTCACAATACGTAAACCCAAAGAACCTACACAGCCAGTGAATTTTAAAATACCGCAGTAAAGGATTTCGTGAATGCAAAATAATGGTATCAATCTAAAACTGATAAAATTTATCAGGTTTTTGGAAATCTTAGGCATTCACAATCATAAGGGACGGTACATGCAATAATCTTTGTCCAAAGGTTACCACATCAAATTTAATACGCTACAGAAATGATTGCATAGGGCAGCTTTTACCAGCAGACAGAGAGAGAAAAAGAGAGAGAGAGAGAGAGAGAGAGAGAGAGAGAGAGAGAGAGAGAAGAGAGAGAGAGAGAGAGAGAGAGAGAGAGAAAAGTATTTTTAGTGTCCTCTTCTTATTTCCTACACGAAAACAGCTTATCACAACTGCAACATCATCGCTACCGCCACTGCCACCACCACCAACTACACCACAAAACATCATCATCATCATCATCATCATCATCATCATCATCATCATCATCATCATCATCACCACCACCAAAACTAACCCACCACCATCCCCAGAATCAGAAAATTATTTGAAAACCCTAAGATCAAGTTTAGCTCAGTTCCTTGAAAACTGAGTTAGTTTTTAGATCAGATTAGTTCCATTTGGTTTTTGAAATTGGCATTCATTTCTGATTTTTGAGATGGATGTGAAGTGAAATGAAATTAGGTAGAAAATGAAAATTCACATCAAGCACCTAAACAGCTACAGTTCAGATTCAGATCAGTTTGTCCAACTTAACTATTATGCCCAGATCACGTTCACGTGAACTGAACTTCAGTTTACGAACTGCGTTCATATAATCTCAGTCCTGCCCAACCCTGACCGTCAGCCCTCATATACGTACACAAGTATTCGTTAAACAATATGGCACATAAAACAGACGAAATACACGATATGAAAGAGTGTAACACACTCTCTCTTCCCTTTTCCACCCTTTCCCGACACTCAAAAAGAAATGAAATTCTTGACTACGTTTTCGGCTGTAGGGAGTCACAGTGGCATTGTATTGATATGAGATTACTTGTGTCTGGCAAACAAGTTTCTCATGGGGCAGGATAAAACTATTGTTACTTTTTGTTCAGCTTAGCTACTACTAAGACAGAACGTAGCGTTTCCCAGGTTACTTTTTTTCCCCGAGCACTAGACGGGGCATAACATCATCTATAGTAGCACCATAACATCACTATATTGACAATTAAAATCCACATATCAGTTTCAGAAGCTGAATATGATCATGTATTATGCTTTCGCAATGAGAGCAGCGATGAAATTACTTTGCGGACCAGGAAGCTCATTCAGGAAGTTCATTCGTGAGAGCATTTTGTGCCGATACTCTCTCTGAAATATTATAATATACAAAAGTGTGCTAGAAAAACTAACACAAAAATCAATCTCAAATGTTTCCCAATGAGCCATTATCTTCAAAGGATAAAAGTAAGCAATATCTATATCCATAAATCATTGTTCAACAAGAATGATGACCTGTCATTGTCCTGGCCTCGCCTTTTTTGAGTATCAAGTAATACTGAACCGAAACAATTTTATTGTTTGCCTTCACTCTGTATAATGTGTTTGACCAATAACCTTTTATGACGTCAGTTGTCAGTTGTTTCTTTATCTTTCTAGAAGGGGTTATTATTGTAAAGGCTTTAAAACATCTCTGGAATAAGAAAAACACACAGTTTGTGAAACTCTTTGCAAAGTTTGACACGTTAAATGTTATATCTTAGAATTTCTACATTTTCATATCTACCTTTTTAAAGTACTATCTAGAAATTAACATTACCTATATGGTCAAGCAACCTGATGCAACAGTAGCAGAAGATCCTCAATCCCTCTTTGATACACTTCTGAGAGTGGAAGAACATTTAAATTGCAGTCTTTCTGTCTGTGGTTGTAAAAGAAAAATAATGATGCTAAGATTGACATAAACACTGTGTTTGATCCGTTCAGTTCCTTATTTGAAACCATTTCAAATGATATATTATTATCAAAAGTCATCTAAAAATAGCAAATTTTTTACTGAAAAACACAAAATCATATTTATTCTTAATCAAGCACAACCGATTGTATTTCAGAGAACCGTGTTAAGCTCTCAGCTGCTTGTAATCAACCAGTCGGACAAGCCTTTAAGTAAAAATGTATCAGAACATAACAACAACAATACCTCTGGACCATATTATTATAAATCTTGGCATCCTAAGTGACGAAGTAACCAATATATTCCTGATCTGTTTCAACGTATTCCTGGGACCTGCCCTGGCTGGTGTCGGCATGGTTGCTAACGTCATTAATATGATCGTATATTGGAATCAAGGCTTCAGTGAAAGTATAACCATAAGTTTTTTCGCACTTTCTATTTCTGATTTCAACAATTTATTGAATTACTTCTGGTGCTGCCTCTTTATGAATCCCTGGTTTCAGAATTCCTATCTACCTTATGTTGTGGAATTCCGTTGGTATTATGTGGCATTCTACGCCTCATGGGCCTTTTTCAGAATTTCCACTTTGATCACGATCTATATAATCTTAGAGAGATGCTTGTGTGTAGCTTTGCCAATGAAAGTAAAACAAATCATCACCCCAAGACGGACTAGCGTCATCTTGGTTTTAGTCTTTGTGATCATTATGCTATCTAATATGATCCCTCTTTCCTTCGTTGTAAATGTGAGTTGGATCTCCGATGCCGACAAAAACATAAGCTTAATTCAGGTCAGCCTGAATGACAATGAAGTCACGATCTTTGAGCACTATAAAGAAATAACAACGATCCTGTTGTCGTTTGCCAGTTTGACAGTGGTCACTTCTGTCTTGACCGTTCAGCTCAAGAGAGCGGCAAGGTGGCGAGTGTCGGCCTCGTCTTCAGCGAAGAAGAATTCAGTTTATGTCAAGGAAAAAAAAGTTATTAAACTAGTTCATCTCATCACGACTATTTGTATCATTTGTTTCGTGCCAGATGATGTTTTACTAATTGTCTATCTCGCAGAAAACGAGTTCCAGTTCTCTAAGAAATACGAGAACCTAGTCGTCGTTTGCTGGTCATTTGCTTACACCTGCCATGCTGTTAATGCAAGGGTCAACATACTTGTGTATTACAGAATGAGCTCTCGATACAGAAATATATTTAAGGCCGTTTTTGTCAGACGCGGAGGTCTATACAATAATTGAGATCAATACAGTAATATGATCAATGACTTCATCCCTTGCTATATTTTTAAAAATTATTTCCATTATGCCACAAGTTTGTAAACCATTCAGATAATAAGTATACATATTTTATCTTACAAAAATGGTATTTATCTGATTTCTTGACATCGTCTTGTGAATGCTTCTTCTTACAATTATTATATTATGGTTAGTGAGATGGTTTATCTCATCACGACTATTTTCATTTTGTTTCGTGCCAGATGTTGTTTTACTTATCGTTTATCTTAGTAAAGAGAAGAAAATGATTGTAATGTGTTGCATGTGTTTCAGCATAATTTAGTTCGTACTAAGTGGAGTCAAGTAAAAACAACAGTACTGGTTTATTGTAACGTTTGCATGCATTGATTTTTCTCCCTCCCTACACCTTCCACCCCATCTGCCCCGCTAATGCTTACTAATGTTTGCTCTGTGCTCACTGGCCAGGACGACGGTGACCAAGATTTCACTCGAACCAGAGGGCTGTAGTATTTTCTCGGAGCTAATGACAAAGTGACCCCGCGCTAACCCAGTTTGCAGCGGGGACTGGGCGTTGTTGTTTTTTTTTTCCGTACCCGTGTGAAAAGAAGTAGAAAGGCGTATTTATCACACATGACTTTCATTTTACCTTAATAGTAATGACTGGAGTGTTCTAGATAGCATAATAAGTATTTATATCTCGGTTACTGAAAATATTTGATATCAGCACATTATCAAAACGGTTGAAGTCGATTATCGAGTCTTTCTGGTACTTCATTGTAGATACAGAGTGTGTGAGATATGACAGATGTGAAGCTAAAATTTAAAGTGTCGCTTAACAAAATATTGTTTTGTAGACTTGCTTGGCTCTCTTGTTTAAGTGTTGTAAATAAAGGCGTCGTTTTTTTCTAGTATGGAGGCATTTTGTTATTCATTACATCGATAGCCCTCGTGTGTTTTGAGAGATGATGATTGACCCTAGGTCCCCAGTTATAATATGTATTTGCTGAATCAAGTCATCGATGCAACACTTGGCTTCAGAATTAAAGAAAGGATTATAGACTCTGTTAGATAAATAGATCTAATCCGTCCAAAATAAATACATTGTTTTATTCTTTGCCAACTCTTGTTATTGTTGTAGTTGTAGTTATTGCTGTGTTGTTGTTGTTGTTGTTGTTGGTGGTGGTGGTGGTGGTGTAGGTGGAGGTGGTGGTGGTGTTGTGTTGTGTTGTTTGTGTTTTTGTTGTTGGTGGTGATGGTGTTTTCTTTTTGGACTGCTAAATAAGCTTATAGCCTTGGCATTTGATCCTGTGTCACTTTAAAGGAAAGCTGCAACATCCTACACACTATGTGAAATCATACAATACCCTATTATTCCAATATAACAGTCTTTTAAGTGTATGTCAACATGATATAATGCCTCTGCCTGCCCCAAACAACCCACACGGTTACATTATGCAAAGTCCGAATTCTTACACCTAATACGAGCGTGGCGGCCATAAGCTTACGTCAAATACGTACTACCCGAACGGCTAAGCTGCTAGGAGGTTGGATGATAACAAGGTTGTGTGTATCTTTTATTTACACTGTAAGCGGCAGCTGGGTCAAGTAAATTTTTGCTACACAGAATAGGGCCTACTTTGCCTGGTTTACAGGGTTAAACTTTACTTTTGAATTTGGATGACCAAGACCTTAATTGAAATTTGAATAATACATTGTCAGATAGAGGTGTCTGTCGTTGCTGGAAATTCACTGACGTCATCATTTTTGGCCACGCTGCATTTCGAGGAAGAAGAATAACTCAAGACGTAGGGGCAACTTCCGGTCACGCCAGCTCTCCTTATTACGGTATATTACATACGCGCGCGGTAATAGAAAGACGCTCATTCTGTGCTAAATTGGCTCGGTGGGCACCATAGATCACTTCCACAGCGAAAAAGTACTGGAAAAAAAAATTGTTTTTGACGTGCGTCCACGTTTAAGTTACTAACGCCAGTGTATCAGCCAGATAGTTAAACATTTTTTTCACTCTATCTCCCCTCTCCCCCGAAAAGTGATTTGATGAGTCCTGTTTTCTAATGAAGATGGACACCTTTCAGTTACGATGTGCAAAGTGAGTGTTATGTCTGGCAAAATAAGCGTTAATTTCCATCTTTCCTGTCAAAGGCTGATTACGACATTAGCACTTTATCATATATACTGTTGTTGTTGTTGTTGTTGTTGTTGTTGATGTTGGTAGTGGTGGTGGTGGTAGTGGTGGTGATGGTGGTGATGGCGGTGATGGTGGTGGTGGTGGTGGTGGTGGTGGTGGTGGTGATAATAGTGGTGATGGTGAAGGTTATGGTGATGGTAGGGATGATCTTGTTGCAGCTAAAGATTTGATTTCACTGCATGATGCATTGGAGTTACTCCACATACAGCCTTGTTGTTTGATCTACAACACTGACGTTAATGACTTGTGTTAGTAATATTTTTTTATGGTCATTTAACTTAGAAAACAACAGGAACTTGTTGTAAATGAGCAATACAATAACAGTGACAGCCATTGGGTGAAGCCTATTCTTCCCTTTTCCCCTAATCTTACTCCACGGGTGATTGGATGAGTCTTCCTTTTCATGCAATGGGACATTTATCCTACTGGTGCAATATAATTACTGCGTCTAGGGAATAAGCCTGGTATCAGAGCATTTCGTGTGGTCAATTCCACGCCCACCGAGTTCGCCAAGTCACCCCTCCAAAGAACTCAGAAGGGGGAACCCGACAGTTGCAAAGCGGCATAAAATGAACTCCTGGGCCCGAACGGGTGGTTTCCTCCGGCCAGATTGAAATGAGGGTGTGGAGTCGTAGCTTATTCCCGCTTGGGATCACCGTGCCGACAGGCCAATGACAGGGCCTACTTTCGGGCCTTAGAGTGCAATGAGGTCCTAGCTGGCTACCCCGACTCGCCACTGCTCAGGGATAGTCTGCGTTCGAAGGGACGTGGAATGAAGGGCCACCCGCCCTAAGAAATCGGTGGCTCAGCGGAAAGCTCCCGTNTCTGAGGGAAGCCCCAGTTCCTCCGAAGGGTCCAAGGTTACAAGCGAGCACAATCACAAAGCTGAAATTACAAAGGAATCCACGACGTACTAAAAGTTGCCACGCTGTCACCAGAAGTATCGTTACCAATGGTATGGGGCCTGCATGCGGTAGTTGCAACTCAGTCGGTCCACTGGGTAAACAAAAAAGATAAAGATACCGGACCGGTTTGCTGTTGCAATCTAGGGGGGTGGCGGGATGCTCTATAGATGAACACCCACCCTATTCCATATCCCCAGGGCAGCCCAGGCTGGTGTACCTTCAGCTCACCCCTGCCTCCGGGGCCTGACCACTCTACCGCTGGGCACTCAGCTTGCTTTGAACTGTTGCGAGATACCCTTCAAGAGACGGTGGTCCTCCTGTCTATGGCAGTCGGACCGCCTGGGGTAGAGCTGGCCCACCAGATAGGAAAGGGTGTGATGGTTCGTACCTCCCCTACAAGAGCCCATCGAATGACTGGCAAGGTCGTTACGCCGTGGAAACACATGCCTCAACTGTGTCGTTGTCCCTTTGCTCCCCCCCCCCNACTCGATTCCGACCGCAGATCGGTCAAGCAAGACCCTTCGGCCATCTGCGAGGACCTAAATAATTTAGGTTGCCTTGAGGGCCGATTGGCCTGTATCTGTGGCATAGAGCCCCTCAACATTTTGCCGATCACGTCCGGTAAACTAACCATGAGCGCTGATCGTTCCCAATTGCTACCCCCTGGAGGTATGTGAGGTGATCTTGGGCCAGGCCTTGCCATCGTCCAGGCCTCCCGGCTCGGACACTGGTCGTAGTCTTCCTCATCCCGCAGATACCGTACTTATGGGAGATTCGGACTAGCGGCCGCAAAATGTCGTCGCCGCAGCAACTAGGGAATGCCAGTTTTCACTATGAATGCGTATATAATCTCCACATCCAGTATGGTTGTTTAAAAAAATATAGTAAGAAGTTCATTCGATTTGACAGCTTCCGCAGTAAGGATGAGATTTTTTTTACCACTGTAAGAATTACATTAGTACAGAGATGCTGAATGCACCCTTAGCAGTGTTCAACATGCAGAGTTAATTGTAATTCTTACGATAGTAAGAAATCTCATCCTTAATGCGTACGTTTTCAATTCCTCCCCATAAACGGTCATTATGAGATCACAATAAATTGCCTTACAGTATAGATGCAAATACTACGTATTGCAGAGCAGTATTTAGTTGGTCAGAGTAAAATTTGGATATGAAGGCTTTTATAGAGAACTGGAGCCTACTCAGGATCATAAAGCGTTGATATTGAATAAGTACTCTATGTATACAATTCACTGCCGTCGCAAGATCTCTATAATTAGAGTGTCATATGAAAAGATCTGGATCCGTCATTTTATTAGGATTTGTGCCGAAAGGACATAATTAATTTCTAATCTCAGCCAGGCCTAGCTTTTCCCTCAGGGTAGCTCTATATTTAAATTGGTTTATTAATGCTGGGAACCTGCGATATAAAGGGTCTCGCCTTAAAAGACTGCTTGCAGAACCAGGCCATTGGGCTCGGCTGCTGAACAGCTGAAATTCTGGACCTAGCCAGCACCAGATTACCTTTATGCCATGTCCAGAGAAGAGCCAGAAGAAGAAGAAGACAAAGAAGGAGAGGAGGAGGAGGAAAAGAAGAAGACGGTAAAGAATAAAAAAATAGAAGAAGAACAAAACAAAGAGGAAGAACGAAAAAAATAGAAGAAGTAGAAGCAATTCTGCTATTTTTTTTTTATCCCACCCGCCACCAACCCATGGGACAATGACATTTGATATCTTCAAGCTGTGATCTCGGGTTTTATTAGTGGTTGTCAGTGCTCTGTGACATTGTCTTAAGTGAAAAAAACAAGGATATTTTTTGCTAGATTGCAGCAAAGGAGAAGTCTTTCGTACCCTTTCTATTTCTAGATTACGCCTATTCGGTAATGTTCTATCTCGCAAACACGTTAGCGATATCTCTGATATAATTATGTTACATAAATATCTAGGTTAGCCACCCTTTCGCCCCAACCACTTTCTATTCAAATGCGTTGAAATTGAACCTTATGAAATTTCGTCAAAATTTACTAGATAATTTCCCTCGAGAAAACTGAATAAGGTACAAATGAAGCGAGAGGAATGACCACAAATCTACACGCAACGCTTCCTAATGTAGCCATCATCTTAGAATACTAGCAGGCTACTCGAGAAAAACACCATCATTATACTATGAACCATTGCTCAGCGAGAGTCATGACCTGTAACTGACCTGATCCAGCCTCTTTTGAATGTTGAGGAATAATGAAGATTCATCCCGTACAGCCTGTTTGCACGATACTATTTTATCAATTTGCAAATTTATGCTAAATACTTTCAAATGTGTGAGCATTTTTGGTTCTTTCTCTTTCTGAAAATGGTCAATATTATTATAAAGGTTTGATAATATTATTATAATTGGAGTAAGACCAAAGTTTGCGAAAGTCTTTGGAAATTCCATCATGTTAGATATTAAATTTTAGACTTTCTACTTTTTACGCCTATCTCTTGTAGGTGCCATTTAGAAACTGATATCTTTCTTAAGGCTCACCAAACGGTTGCAGCAGTACAAGCACAGAAAGAATATGCTACAATTTACGTGTTTTTTTCTAAGTTAACGTTTCAACAAACCATTATTCTTCCAATGTTTTCGATAACATTCCTGTAGAAAAGGAAAAAAAAATTCAAGGATGCTTTGTGGGATGACTACGAATTTTACGTTCCAATGTTATATTACTAGTCAAAGCACCTGCAAACTTGCGGGATTATCGTGAGAGGAAAACGACCAAAACTAAATCTACACCTTTACACCGCACTTCTTTTCGAAATTATTGTGCTCAGTTACGCCATATTGTATCAACATATCAGTTAAGCTTAAAAATAACAACAACAGAAAAAAAACAACTCAGCTATTTTTCTTGAATCCTCCCTCTTTAAATCCCGCTATATTTGTGGAATTTTGACTCAAAACGCCAACGTGACTGCAGACACCACAATATTAGTGACGTCATAAGCATAACCGTGAAGTTAAAAAAAAATGGAAGACTCATTTGGATACGGAAACATCCACTTCTCCACATTTTGGAAACAGCCAGGGACACCGCTACCCATCAATGTTAAAAATTGAATCAGTTATGGTGGATTTGTAACTTACAAAGCAATTCTAATAATATCATCAGAGGAATTAAACCCCACGACGTGCATGGGAGGAAGCGTTACTTGGCTGTTGGTACACAGCCAAATCCAGGACTTACATTTTTCTATCGGAAAGCACCAGTGTTCACACTAGTGATTCATACGACCGAAGCCATTTTCATTCTATTGAATCTGCTCCATGTCATTCCGATGATTATCTTCACTCTGGCGATTGACTCTGTGACATAGATACTCGGTATCTGATACACATGTCATCAATGCTCGGTTTCAAGTTCGGGGACGTCTTTTCCGATAGAAAAATGTAAGTCCTGGATTTGGCTGTGTACCAACAGCCAAGTAACGCTTTCTCCCATGCACGTCGTGGGGTTTAATTCCTCTGATGATTTTATTAGAGTTGCTATGTAAGTCACAAATCCACCATAACTGATCCATTTTTCAACATTGATAGGTAGCGGTGTCCCTGGCTGTCTCCGAAATGTGGAGAGTGGATGTTTCCGTATCCGAATAAGTCTTCCCTTTTATTAACTTGACGATTATGCTTATGATGTCACTACTATTGTGGTGTCTGCAGCCAAGTTGGCGTTTTGAGTCAAAATTCCTCAATATAGCGGGTTTTAAAGAGGGTGGAGTCAAGAAAAGTCGCTGAGTGTTGTTTTTTTTTTAAAGCTTAACTGATATGTTCACACACTATGGCGTAACTGAGCACAATAATTTCGAAAAGGCGTGCGGTGTAAAGGTGTAGATGTAATTTGGTCGTTGCTTGGTCGATGATAATCCCGCAAGTTTGCGGGTGCCTTGACTAGTAATATAACATTGGAACGTAAAATTCGTAGTCATCCCACAAAACATCCTTGAAGTTTTTCTTTTTCTACAAGAATGTTATCGAAAACAATGGACGAATAATAGATATTGAAACGTTAACTTAAAAAAAAACAAAAAAACACGTAAATTGTAGCATATTCTTTCTGTGCTTGTACTGCTGCAACAGTTTGGTGAGCCTTAAGAAAGATATCAGTTTCTAAATGGCACCTACAAGAGATAGGTGTAAAAAGTAGAACGTCTAAAATTTAATATCTAACATGATGGAATTTCCAAAGACTTTCGCAAACTGCGGTCTTACTCCAATGATATTATCAAACCTTTATAATAATATTGACCATTTTCAGAAAGAGAAAGAAGCAGCTCACAAATTTGAAAGTATTTATCATAAATTTGCAAATTGATAAAATAGTATCGTGCAAACGCGCTATACGGGATGAATCTTCCTTATTACTCAACATTCATAAGAGGCTGGATCAGGTCAGTTACAGGTCATGACTCTCGCTGAGAAATGGTTCATAGTATAATGATGATGTTTTTCTCGGGTACTTTGCTAGTATTTTAAGATGATGGCTACATTGGGAGGCGTTGCGTGTAGATTTGTGGTCATTCCTCTCGCTTCATTTTGTACTTATTCAATTTTCTCGAGGAATGTTATCTAGGAATTTTGACGAAATTTCATAAAGGATGAGGGGAAGGGGCATTCAATTTCAACGCATTTGAATAGAAAGTGGTTGGGGCGAAAGGGTGGCTAACCTAGATATTTATGTAACATAATTATATGGAGTTATCGCTAATGTGTTTGCGAGATAGAACACTACCGAATAGGTGCAATCTAGAAATAGAAAGGGTACGAAAGACTTGTACTTTACTGCAATTTAGCAAATAATATCCTTGTTTTTTTTTCACTTAAGACATTGTCACAGAGCACTGACAACCACTAATAAAACCCGAGATCACAGCTTGAAGATATCGCCTTCAAATGTCAATGTCCCAAGGGTTGGTGGTGGGTGGGATAAAGAAAAAAATATCAGAAATGCTTTTACTTCCTTCTTTCTTTTCGTTCTCTCTCTTCGTTTTGTTCTTCTTCTATTTCTTATTCTTTACCGTCTTCTTCTTCTCCTCCTCCTCTCTTTCTTTGTCTTCTTTTTCTTCTTTGTCTTCTTCTTCTTCTTTCTTTTTCTTCTTCTTCTTCTTCTTCTGGCTCTTCTCTGGGCATGTCATAAAGGTAATCTGGTGCTGGCTAGGTCCAGAATTTCAGCTGTTCAGCAGCCGAGCCCAAAGGCCTGGTTCTGCAAGTAGTCTTTTAAGGCTAGACCCTTTATACCGCAGGTCCCCAGCATTAATAAACCAGTTTAAATATAGAGCTACCCTGAGGGAAAAGCTAGGCCTGATTTAGAATAGAAATTAATTATGTCCTTTCGACGCAAATCCTAATAAAGTGACGGAACCAGATCTTTTTGTATGACACTCTAATTATAGAGATCTCGCGACTGCAATGCATTGTATACTATGACTGAGTAGGCTCCGGTTCTCTATTAAAGCCTTCATATCCAAATTTTACTCCGACCAACTAAATACTGCTCTGCAATACATAGTATTTGCATCTATATTATTAATTGTTAGGCATTTTATTATGATCTCATAATGACCGTTTATGGGGAGGAATTGAAAACGTACGCATTAACGATGGGATTTCTTACTTTTGTAAGAATTACATTAACGTTGCATGTTGAACGCTGCTAAGGGTGCATTTAGCATCACTGCACTAATGTAATTCTTACAGTGGTAAAAAAAATCTAATCCTTACTGCGCAAGCTCTCAAATCAAATGAACTTCTTACTATATATGTCTTTTAACAACCATACTGGATGTGGAGATTATTAACGCATTCATAGTGACAGTTGGTTTACTCGCCACAGGCAGTAATTATATTGCACCAGTAGGATAAATGTCCCCTTGCATGAAAATGAGGACTCATCAAATCAGTCTTGGAGTAAGATTAGGAGAAAAGGGAAGAATCACCCAATGCCTGTCACTGTTATTGTATTGCTCATTTACATCAAGGTCCTGTTGTTTTCTAAGTTAAATCATCATGAAAAAAAATTTACTGATGATTCAATTCAGTAACTTCAGTATTGTAGATCAAACAACAAGGCTGTATTTGGAGTTACTCCGATGCATCATACAGTGAAATGAAATCTTTAGCTGCAACAAGATCATCCCTACCATCACCATCATCTTCACCACCATTATCACCAACACTATCACCACCATCACCACCATCACCACCACCATCACCGACAACAGCAACAACAACAACAACAACAGTATATATATGATAAAGTGCTAATATCGTAATCAGCCTTTGACAGGAACGGTGGAAATTAACCCTTATTTTGCCAGACATAACACTCACTTTGCACATCGTAACTGAAAGGTGTCCATCTCCATCAGAAAACAGGACTCATCAAATCACTTTTCGGGGGAGAGGGGACATAAGAGTGAAGAAAATGTTTTACTATCTGGCTGATACACTGGCGTCAGTAACTTAAACGTGGACACGCACGTCAAAAACAAATTTTGTTTTCCAGTACTTTTTCTCTGTGGAAATGATATATGGTGCCCACTGAGCCAATTTAGTGCAGAATGAGTATCTTTCTGTTACCGGGCGCGTTTGTAATATATCGTAATAAGGAGAGCTGGCGTGACCGGAACTTGCCACTGCATCTAGAGTTACCCTTCTTCCTCGAAAAGCAGCTTCTTGGCAAAAATGATGACGTCAGTGAATTTCCACCAACTACAGACACCTCTACCTGACAATGTATTATTCAAATTCCGATTAAGGTCTTGGTCATCTAAATTCAAAAGTAAAGTTTGATCCTGTAAACCAGGCAAAGAATGCCATATTCTGCATTTTTATTGCTCAGCAAAATTTTACTTGACCCAGCCGCCGCTTACAGTATAACTAAAAGACACACATCGACTTGTTATCATCCAACCTCCTAGCAGCTTAGCCGTTCAGGTAGTACGTATTTGACGTAAGCTTATGGCCGCCAGGCGCGCAGCAGGTGTAAGAATTCGGACTTTGCATAATGTAACCCTGTGGGTTGTTTGGGCCAGGCAGAGGCATTTTATCATGTTGACAGACATTTAAGCGACTGTTTTATTGGAATAATAGGGTATCGTATGATTTTACATAGTCTGTAGGATGTCGCAGCTTTTCTTTAAAGTGACACAGGATCAAAAGCCAATAATATAAGCTTATTTAGCAGTCCTAAAAGAAACACCATCACCACCAACAACAACACAAACAACGCAACACTACAACACCACCACCACAATCAGCAGCAACAACAACTCAACAATAACTACAACTACAATTCAACAATAACAAGGGTTGGTGAAGAATAGAACAGAATATATATTTTGGACGGATTAGATCTATTTATCTAAAAGAGTTATAATCCTTTCTTAAATTCTGAAGCCAAGTGTAGCATCGATGACTTGATTCAGCAGAGACATAATATAAATGGGGACCTAGGGTCAATCATTCACCTACCTCTCAAAACGCACGAGACATATCGCTGTAATGAATAACACAATGCCTTGATACTGGAGAAAATGACGCCTTTATTTAAAACATTGAAACAAGAGAGCTAAGCAAGGCTACAAAACAATATTAATGCTGAGCGACACTTTAAAATTTACCTTCACATCTGTCATACCTCACATACACACGCCCTGAAATATATATCTAAACTGGACTACTAGAAAGTCTCGATAATCGATCTCAACCGTTTTGATAGTTTCAGAGAGTTAGTAACGTGCCAAGATCAAATATTTTCAGTACCCGAGATATAAATACTTATTATGCTATCTAGACCACTCCAGTCATTACTTTTAAGGTGGGGGGGGNTAGGGAGGGAGAAAAACCAATGCATGCAAACGTTACAATAAACCAGTACTGTTGTTTTTACTTGACTCCACTTAGTACGAACTAAATTATGCAGAATCACATGCAACACAATACAATTAGTTTCTTCTCTTTAATAAGATAAAAGATGAGTAAAACAACATCTGGCATGAAGCAAATGAAAAAAAAAATATTCGTGATGAGATAAACCATCTCAATAACCATGTTAATAACTGTTATAATTAATACAGACATCTTTAAGAGGGGATGTTATCACAAATAATGTAAGAAGAAGAATTCACGAGAAAATGTCAAGAAAATCAGATAGTCTAAATATCTTTTTTGTAAGGTAAAATATTTATACTTATTATCTGAATGGTTTACAAACGTATGACACAACGGAGATAATTTTAAAAAAATATAGCAAGGAATGAAGTCATTGATCAATTATTGTATTGATCTCAGTTATTGTATAGACCTCCACGTCTGACAAAAACAGCCTTAAATATATTTCTGTATCGAGAGCTCATTCTGTAATACACAAGTATGTTGACACTTGCATTAACAGCATGGCAGGCGTAAGCAAATGACCAGCAAACGACGACCAGGTTCTTGTATTTCTTAGAGAACTGGAACTCGTTTTCTGCGAGATAGACAATTAGTAAAACAACATCTGGCACGAAGCAAATGATAAAAATAGTCGTGATGAGATGAACTAGTTTAATAACTTTTTTTTCCTTGACAGAAACTGAATTCTTCTTCGCTGAAGACGAGGCCGACACTCGCCACCTTGCCGCTCTCTTGAGCTGAACGGTCAAGACAGAAGTGACTACTACCAAACTGGCAAACGACAACAGGATCGTTGTTATTTCTTTGTAGTGCTCAAAGATCGTGACTTCATTGTCTTTCAGGCTGACCTGAATTAAGCTTATGTTTTTGTCGGCATCGGAGATCCAACTCACATTTACAACGAAGAAAAGAGGGATCATATTAGAAAGCATAATGATCACAAAGACTAAAATCAAGATGACTCTAGTCCGTCTTGGGGTGATGATTTGTTTTACTTTCATTGGCACAGCTACACACAAGCATCTCTCCAAGGTTATATAGATCGTGATCAAAGTGGAAATTCTGAAAAAGGCCCCTGAGGTGTAGAATGCCACATAATACCAAAGGAATTCCACAGCATTAGGTAGATAGGAATTCTGAAACCAGGGATTCAAAAAGACGCAGCACCAGAAGTAATTCAATAAATTGTTGAAATCAGAGACAGAAAGTGCGAAGAAACTCATGGTTATACTTTCACTGAATCCTTGATTCCAATACACGATCATATTAATAATGTTAGCAACCATGCCGACACCGGCCAGGGCAGGTCCCAGGAATACGCTGAAACTGATCTGGAATATATTGGTCACTTCATCACTTAGGATGCCAAGGTTTGTAATAATATGGTCCACAGGTATTGTTGTTGTTATGTTCTGATACATTTTTACTTAAAGGATTGTCAGACTGGTTGATTAGAAGCAGCTGAGAGCTTAACACGGTTCTCTGAAATACAATCGGATGTGCTTGATTAAGAATAATTATGATTTTGTTTCTTTCAGTAAAAAATTGCGATTTTAGATGACTTTTGATAATAATATATCATTTGAAATGGTTTCAAATAAGCAACTGAACTGATCAAACACTGTGTCTATGTCAATCTTAGCATCATTATTTTTCTTATACAACCACATACAGGAAGACTACAATTTAAGAATGGAAATGTTCTTCCACTCTCAGAAGTGTATCAAAGAGGAATTGAAGATATTGTGCTGCTATTGCATCAGGTTGCTTGACCATATAGAAAATGTTAATTTCTAGATAGTACTTTAAAAAGGTAGATATAAAATGTAGAAATTCTAAGATATAACATCTAACGTGTCAAACTTTGCAAAGACTTTCACAAACTGTGGGTTTTTCTTATTTCAGACATGTTTTAAAGCCTTTACAATAATAACCCAGAATAGAAAGATAAAGAAACAACTGACAACTGACGTAATGAAATGTTATTGGTCACATTACACAGAGTGAAGGCAAACAATAAAATTGTTTCTGTTCAGTATTACATGATACTCAAAAGAGGCTAGGCCAGGACAATGACAGGTCATCATTCTTGTTGAACAATGATTTGTGGATATTGGTATTGCTTACTTTTATCCTTTGAAGATAATGGCTCATTGGGAAACATTTCAGATTGATTTTTATGTTAGTTTTTCTAGCACACTTTTGTATATTATGATAGATATTTCTGATGAGGGGCTCAAAGTATCGGTACAAAATGTTGTCACGAATGAACTTCCTGGATGAGCTTCCTGGTCTGCAAAATAATTTTATTGCTGCTCTTATTGCGAAAACATAATACATTATCATATTGTGCTTCTGAAACTGATATGTGGATTTTAACTGTCAATATAGTGATGTTATGGTGCTACTATAGATGCTGTTATGCCCCGTCTGGTGCTCGGAAGAAAAAAAAAGATAGCCCGGGAAAAGCTACGTTCTGTCTTAGGAGTAGCTAAGCTGAACAAAAAGTAACACTATTTTTATCCTACCCAATGAGAAACTTGTTTGCCAGACGCAAGGAATCTCATATCAGTACAATGTCACTGTGATTTCCCACAGCCGAAAACGTAGTCAAGAATTTCATTTCTCTTTGAGTGTCGGGAAAAGGTGGAAAAGGGAAGAGAGAGTGTGTTACACTTTTTCATATCGTGCATTTCGTCTGTTTTATGTGCCATATTGTTTAACAAACACTTGTGTACCTACATGAGGGCTGACAGTCAGGGTTGGACAGAACTGAGATTATATGAACGCAGTTCGTAAACTGAGGTTCAGTTCACGTGAATGTGATCTGTGCTTAATAGCTGTTTTGGACAAACTGATCTGGATCTGAACTGTAGCTGTTTTAGGTGCTTGATTTGAATTTTCATTTTCTACCTAATTTCATTTCAGTTCATATCCATCTCAAAAATCAGAAATGAATGCCAATTTCAAAAACCAAAAGGAACTAATCTGATTTAAAAACTAACTCAGTTTTCATGGAACTGAGCTAAACTTGATCTTAGGGTTGTCAAATAATTTTCTGATTCTGGGAATGGTGGTGGGTTAGTCTTGGTGGTGATGATGATGATGATTTTATGTGATGCAGTTGGTGGTGGTGGCAGTGGCGGTAGCGATGATGTTGCGGTTGTGATAAGCTGTTGCCGTGTAGGAAATCAGAAGAGGACATTCAAAATCTCTCTCTCTCTCTCTCTCTCTCTCTCTCTCTCTCTCTTTCTCTCTCTCTCTCTCTGTCTGTCTGCTGGTAACAGCTGCCCTATGCAATCATTTCTGTAGCTCATTAAATTTGATGTGGTGACCTTTGGACAAAGATTAATGCATGTACCGTCCTTTATGATTGTGAATGCCTACGATTTCGAAAAAACCTGATAAATCTTATCACTTTTAGATAAATACCATTATATTGCATTCACGAAATCCTTTAACGTGGTATTAATACAATTTACTGGCTGTGTAGGTTTATGGGTTTACGCATTGTGAATATTTAATATCGATGGCTTGATGATGAAACCGGCTAAGTGACACTTTTTTTCGAAATACGTTTTCTTTTTTTACTTCAGTTGAAATCATATCCTTAAAAGCTCTTTTAAAAAGGTTCAAAAACGCACACAAAATTATTTCAGCCATCTTCAACATACCCAAAACCTCCGTGATGAAATCGGCCACTCCTCTCTTCTGTAAACAGTAGGTGGCACGACGCGTGCTGTCCGGTTTTATTACTGACGTGAAGGATAACCCTCAGCAATGAGACTGGCCATACGCAAAAACCGCCGTCTTCTATTGACGTACTGCTCTAGAGTATTATTATTTTAATGATGTTGCACCGCGAATATCAATGTTCTTTAATTTATAATCTTGTTCTTTGATGCCTACACGGTGGCGCATATCACAGAAGAACAATGTCTGCCTGTCGCTGTGTATAGCTATAAAAGTCAATCCAGATTAGCTCGAAATTTAAACAGCCATTTCATTGAAAATGTTTTGTGTAATTTGGTATTCACTACATGAAATCGGAAAATCCGGAAACGCCATAGATGGCAGCAAACATCAACGTCGTTCAATTTAAAATTTTATATTGGGGTGCACATATATGGAGGTCGGTAAACTTTCTTTTGCCCGAGATATTCGTCGAATTACCTAAAGACTTACTGTTAGATTTACTGTTAGACACACACACACACACACACACACACACACACACACACACACACACACACACACACACACACACACACACACACACACACACACANAATGGCTAATCAAATTGTTGCAGCGTACAAGAACAGAACAATATATGCTTACGTTACGATATTTGAATATAGTTTTCAAACGTCTATTATTCTGCAGATAACCTAAGAAGAAAAAAAGGAGACAATTCATAGATGCTTTGCATGTTTTCAATCTAGATTTAAGAATGTTAAGACTAACAGGACGTGGGTTGTTTTTAGATTTTTTTTTTTTTTTAACCGTCGCGATCATGCATTTACGTGACTCAGTTGAATAGCACAGACCAGGGTCACTGAAAATTACTTCGAACCATAATTATTCCCCTTTGAAAGATTTATGTACGAATTAAACATGGTTTTGGTCTAATATCTTCCGCAGTCGAATTCTAGAGCTTTAGTTGCGATATTTCTGTGAGGTGCAAAATACAAAATGAGCTCATGTTCTCGCACAGTTTGGTGGAGCCTTTCTGATCGGTGTTTGCTAAATAGAGAACTCTTCCGCTGTCTTCCAGTTCGCACCTCTGATGGCCTGTGCGTCAGTAGGCTGCCTTTAAATGACGAGGTTCGAAGTTTTTCGGATTCACTTTTTGCGGAAAATATTGCTGTCCCTTAATGTTTAATCTAAATGTTATTCAATGCAAATATCATTCTTGGTATCTGAATGTATTCCTGACATGAGGAAAATAATCGTAAACACTGAAATCTTTAAGAGTGGCCTGCGAAAAATATCGGTACAGGTTTGTTTATTTTGAACTGGTTTTACTTTTCTGAGCTGTGAAATTTTGACACAAAACAATCTATGATTGATTACAATCATTGCCTTGGATAAGGCAATGGCTGGTGACATCTTTGGTTCTTGGCAATGTCCGTATGTATAGAGATAGATTATAGTGTAAGAACAGAAAATCCTCAGTCTCTCTTTCACATACTTCCGAGAATTGCTGAACATTTCAAGTTCTTGGGTTGTAGTCTTGCCCTCATTTGAATGGCAGGGTATCTTAGGTTGACAACAATGTGATACAGTTGACATTGTTTGATCACTCAGTGGTACATTAACCTAAATGGGAAAAATTCAGATAATAGTTTATTATCAAAACACATCTGTTTATTGCAATGTATAATTGCAAATGTTCCTGTTTAAGCAATGCTGACTGTATTTCAGAAAATTGTAATCAGTCCTCAACCGCTGGTTTGCATGTGATCGATCAGATATTGGAATGAGTCAATAAGTACATTAAATATGTATCAACATCACACCTTCGGTGCCAATACCTGTGGACGCTATCATTACAATCGCTGGTGTTTTAAGTGGCAAAGTGATCAGTATATGCCAGATCATATTGGACATATATACCTGGGGCCTGCTTTGGCTGTCTCAGGTATAGTTACTAATATTATCAACATGATCGTGTACTCAAAACAAGGCGTCAGTGAAACTACAACCATGAGCTTCTTCGCACTTTCGGTCTCTGATTTCAGCACTTCGTTGAAACATTTCTGGAGCTGCCTCTGCCAGAGTCGTTTTGTTTGAGAATTCCAAGATACTCGAGGTTGTGAAGTGTCTGGTATTATGTGGCGTCCTTGCTTTCATTAGTCTTCTTCAGAATTTCTTGTTGGACTACTATCTACATTAATCTGGAAAGATGTCTGTGTGTGGCTGTACCTCTGAAAGTTAAATGGATTATCACATATAAAAGAACCATATTAATTTTGGTTACAATCTTTGTGGCCTTTATGTCATTTTGTACTATTCCTCTTCTTTTTCACATTGAATAAGACATGGCCGTTCAATGCTAGCAAAACGGAACATAATTGAAAGTTAGAATAAATAACAATGAAATCGCCACCATCAGATTCTACAAAGACATGATTCTGATCTTATCATCGTTCGTGAGTTTGGTAGTAGTCAACTCTATCTTGACTGTTCAGCTCAAGAGAGCAGTGAGATGGCGAGTGTCGACCTCGTCTTCATTGACCACAAGTTCCAGGGCAGTTTCTGTCAAGGAGAAGAAAGTTATGAAGATGGTTTGTCTTATAAGACGATTTTTATAATTTCTTTCATGCCAAATTTTATCTTAGCAATAATTGTTTACCTTGCAGGAAATGGATTTCAGATGTCTAAGAGATAAAAAATCTGGTCCTAGCTTGCTGGTCATTTGCTTTCGCCTGCACGCCCTTAAAGCAAATGTTAACATAATATATTACAGGATGAGTTCCAGATATAGAAATATATTCAAATCTATCTTACCCAGACACGGACATGTCTACAAACATAATTCAAGAACGTTGTGAACGATGATATAGACTCTCTACCCTGCGAGAGTTTTCCCTAAAATTAGCATGATCGAACACTTGCTATTTTTTAACCCTTATAAGTTTGTAAAACTTGCAGATAAGAAGAGTATATAATTATTCTGTTTTAAATACTAAAAACTGATTTTCTTGAAGTTATTAAATAATTGTTTAAATAATCATTTTCCCACAGCAAATGAAATAAGCAGCTCCCCTATAAAGTGTTTACCTATGCTGGTCTAGGCATGACAAAATCCTGTCAGATATTTTTAAATCAAGAGATAAAATGAATGCAATGTATCGGAAGATTTTCTGCACACTTTGCAGAATAGCAACAAAATAATGATAACAACAGTAAGTTGAGATATTGGTCTGGTCTTCGAAGAGCAAGTATGCACATCCTTCAAGATCAGTCATCCATCCACAATATATTTTGTCTTACTCCTTTCCAATTTTTGTTAATGTTTTTGCTGTTGTTGCTGTTGGTGGTGATTATGTTTTAATTCTTGCTGGCTGTTAAAATAATGTAACCTCTACTACGTTCTTGACCTTTGATCTTGTGACACTTTAAATACCGGCAACAGTATATTAATCAGTCACGATAACTGAGCGCTACAAAGACTGAGTGTTGCTCTTATCATCGTTCGTGAGTTTGATAATGGTCAATCACCTCTGTTTTGACAGTAGTTCAGCTCAGAAGAGATGGCGAATGTCAGCTTCGTATTCAGCTACCACGAGTTCCAGCGCAGTTTCTGTCAAGAAATGTCAGTGTTTTGAGGATGGTGTGCCTCACTACTACTATTTACCTGATTTGTTACGTGCCAGATATTGTGTTGTTAATGGTTGTTGTTTTTTTCTATCCTCGTGGAAAATGAGTTTCAAGTCAATATGAGGTTCGAGGATCTTGTATGCGTTTATTGGTCTTTGCTGTCGCCTGCACTCCATTGCTGCACGCCTCAACACATTTGTGAATTAAAAGATGAACTCTAGTAATATGGAAATATTTATAAGGGTTAAACACGCCCAAATCGTTTTGCTATGTATTACTACGTAACATCGACTGCCGCCATTCCAGCCTCAATTTTCGTTGGCTATTTCCATTCACCAGTAATGGAGATAAGCATCGGTTCTAAAATAAAAATACTTTTAATAGCCCACGACAAGTAAAGTATTTTGCTCTGTCTCTTCGTTTGAAACACCCCCATGAAAAGCAAGTTAAGGCCTCAGGCTATTTCTAGAGAACCGGTGGTAAGCTCACTGGCAGCCTCTATCTTTTCAAACTTTTTTTCCCAAAATAGTGCCGCTTTAATTTAAGCTAAACTGGCTAGGGAAGTGACAAATGCTTTAGAACAGGCCACAGCTAAGGTCACTGGGCACCTGAGAGGGAGAAAAAAAAATGATGTGATAAATAGATCACCGTTACTAATAAGTCCAGCTCAAGTGATTTGTAACCTAAAGCTATTTTCCCCAGAACACAACACACGTCATTCTTTCCCATCTCTTCACAAATTTCAGTATTAAACATAGCGCTAAGAAGACTGATTGAATCCTATCAAAATTCGGTCCATTAGCTGTTGTGGATTACACAATATCCCCAAATCTTCTTTTTGTCCATGTGCCGTCTCATGATTTTTCTCAGGAATTTCATAGACCTTGGTAACCAGTTGCCCGTCCTACGCAGGTATCCACAAGACCAGGTTTGGCTGTACATTCATCAGTTCCTGTAAATCCCATGGGGAGGTCTGTTACATACTATGTTCATTAATGGAATGGTGCCAACAATGGATTCAGTGCAGAGCAGTGCAGGTCAACGGATCGCCTTTCAATCATCGTCCCAGGATGTGAGCACAAGAATCACTGATATTAGTTTCCAGTGGCGTAGCATATTATGACACTTAATGAGAAAGGTCACGTGACTATGATTAGGGGGGTTTGTTGGCGTTTATTGTGTATGTGTGTGTGTGTATATGTCTCTCTTTGTGTGTGTGTGTGTGTGTGTGTGTGTGTGTGTGTGTGTGTGTGTGTGTGTGTNTGTGTGTGTGTGTGTGTGTGTGTGTGTGTGTCTGTGTGTGTGTGTGTGTGTGTGTGTGCCTGCGTGAATGTGTGTATGTGCGTGTGTATGTGCGTGTGCAGTTATGTTGTAAAGGTTCATTGCCCTCTCTCTTCACGCCACCGTTCATTTCGCCTTCAAAGAAGCTTCCTAGGTGCCTTAGTTCATACCATTTTGGTGAAAACTGGTGCACTCCTTTCAAACTCTGAGGCAGACTAGTTAGTGCTTAAAGTAACATCATTAAATCCATATCAATCAAGAGATGGAGGCTGTTCATAGAATAAAAAGGATCATCCACCCAGTTGTACTTATTGCTCTGCTCTTAATTAGTGTTAGGCCGATACTGCATTCTATAACCAATTCGATACAAATAACTTTTCTGTGGTATCAAGTATCGATGCTGAGTACAACTGCTGTGCTGTATATGAAAACAGTCAGTACAGTGATTACATAGTGAGCTTAGTATTCGTGTAACATACCCAATTACAAAATTCTATAATAATAGCAACTACTAAAACTAATGCTAATATTGTGATGCAGATAGGTATTTTATTAAAACACTTTACATCAGGCTGTCGTGCCAATAAAAAAAACCTTGAAATTTTCGCCATAAATTCTTTCATGTTATGGAGTGAAGATATAGGACGTTGGGTTTATATTTGGATTAGTTTGCTAATTTTCCTTGTTTAATGTACTATATAAATCCACTCTACCTTCCTGTCTTTTTAAACGTGTCTAACCTGAGACCTACTGGCGTCTCGGCTGGCTGCCTGCAAGAATTTTAGGTGGGCTGACAGTTGCACCAGCAACTATCATCATTGTCATGGTGGATACAGATTTTATTGTTGTTGTTGTTGATAATAATGTGCACTTCCTTTAGTTTTTTTTTTAAAGGAAAAAGTGATGGGGGAATAAGCGAGAGGAAAAATAAAATCCTGAGGGAGTGGGCCTTAAAAAATGGTGAACACTCAATAATGGCCTCTATTGATTTGCACTACTGAAAAATTATGATTTCAGTTGAGAAGCCGTCATCCTTAATGATAGGCCTCCATTTCACAGTTTCTTTCTGACCAGCACATAAGGATGGGTGGATAATTAGTCACTATAATAATTGTATGATTTTATTTGTTACGACTAATAGTCCTGCTTAGCGAAGGAGGTAGAATTTATACAAATGTATAAGTAAAGTAAAATTAGTTAACTCGGAGATGCTGGAGTGCCAAATCTGCTCTTTTCTGAGCGTCCACGAATGAAAGATCATCAGTTGCCTAAATTAATGCTCAGTGTTTAGATAGCTGTGGAATCAGTCTGGAGCTAAGTAATCGCAATAGTAAAATGCTTATAGTTGATGATAAGAAAATGTATACAAGATGTTATATAATCTTGAAAGCTCTGTCTTTTCTTTATTATGCGAAGAATTACTCATTACTTCGCAAAAATAATTTATTCATCCAAATTTCAAAATGTGTCTATGAACGAGAAACTTCATTCGAAACCTGCAAGCGATACAGCTCCCCTGGAGGAAATGAATACTTTGGTAAGAAATGCAGTTCCTAACAGAAAAGGTCAGGATAAATGAGCTGGCAGCAGAACTCATGCTCACTCTATAAATCTTGATAAAAGTTGGTGAGGGCAAACCAATGTAGATGGTGATAAAGGGCCAATTTAGGGAGCTTCGGTCCATCTTGACAGCTGATATCATTGAAGTCCTTATCTATTTCCCTTCACAGTTGTCTACAGATCTTCTGATACATCTTAACAGAAATTTGTTGAGGGAGATGAATGAATGTCCGTAGATTCATGGCTTATGGAGTTTTTAGCCATCGTGGCTGCCGATTTTCTGGAATTATTCTGATTGCCTTTACCTGATAATTAAAATTTGGTATTTTCAGATTAAGAAATGTTTTAGATTTTAATCACGCGATCGAGTAACTTCGCATATAACATAAAAATTGCGCCACCTACCATCACACACTGACGTGAGGGCAATGAACAATCATGATTAAAATAATTAAACTATTATATTGAATACACATTAATATGACACATTCTCTTACCATATCCTGTTCTATTTAACTGCAGTGAAAGTAAACTCACCCCCCCCACACCTCTCCATAGATCCACCGCCCAGTCAGACATTCAAATTTCAGTTGGTCATCCAGCCAGCCAGCCAGCCAGCCAACCAACCAACCATTCAGCCGACCGACCGACCGACCGACTGGCCGCATGTGATTTGGTCCGTCATGACATCTAACTTCCCACATTAAGACAAAGACCATGGAGTTCATGGTGGGCTCAACTCAAGAGCAGCTATATACGACTGAACTGTCAATAGCAGCGATCTACAACTAAACTGTATCAGGCATATCTTTTATATTCAAATAATATATTTTTTTTGTTTAAAATCTTAGTTAATCTTTTTTTTTTTCCCTAATGTCATTGAAAGGTTCTGAAAATTTGTTTCCGGAAATACGGATGAACTTGATGCTGAAATTGGGAGGTTTACTCTCATAATAACATGGACATGGAGCCGTTTTCAATATATACACCGCATCCCTTTAATCAGTAGATTAATGCGACGGTATAGTAAGTCTCTACTTCAGTAATGTTATTACTTTACTGCCTCCATAGACCCAAGCCTTGCTTCTCGCTGATGAAGGAACCTTTCTATATATTATTTTATACATGGCATAGGAAATAATTTAATGGTGTTTAATGGTATGTGTGGTAGTGGATGGGCATGTAAGAGGTCATAGACAGCGATTGGTGAGGAGGGCGCGTGCAGAAGGGAACTCATATTATGTGAGAAAGGGGGCAAAAGCGACATGGACGTCCTTCTTTCAGGGTGAGGGGCGGTGGGAAAGAAGGGTGGAGAGGGGGAATTAGGTTCGACATATCTCCCTTGCTGTCCATCTTTATCATGAGTTTATCATAGTGTGGCAGGTCTTGTAAAGTGGTTGTCTGTCCACTGCGGACATGCAGATTGATGGAGGAAGATTCTGTAATTGTTTTGCCAGCCAGTAGATCTTAGTTAAATGTTAGCAACCAGAGGTATTTGCATGTTTTTATGATGGTGTGTGTTTGTGGGGAGTGGGTTGGGAGTGGAGAACATAACAGGAACACTCATACATTGATAAAAAACCACGGGATGGAAAATGAAAACTTCTTAACTTCTATGTTTCAACACCTGGCCCAAACCAGGAAGTCATGCAGGGACTTCGGTGCACGTAGCAAGGTTTATAAGGAGATAAAGGGATGTGATAGCTGGGGGCAGAAAATAAAACCAACTATATAGCAGACTCCAGGCCTCCAAACAGGCTACTGTTAATAATTCTATCTTCCTTCCCCGACAGTTCCTCGACAGGCCGAGATCAAAGTTATTTGGGGTGGATCTTTCAAGCCCTTTGATGTTCTCAAAGTAACTAAGGTAAGCCGATTTATCATCAGCACTTCCACGTTCACTAAACACAACATTTATCCTGTTATCATTAGCAAGAACGAGCCCGAGAGAAAAGACCCCCGAGTCTCCGGGGTGGTTAAAAGCCTCCAAAGCTTGGTGAAAACCTGTCAAACTGATTTCAGAATCCTGCGAAACTGATTGTCTTGTCCTGCCAAGCCCATCTGTGATTCATATGTCTCGGCAGCTGTTGTTTGCGAGCTTTGGCAGTCTAGAAACAGTTGGTCATTTGCTAGGCGCGGCTTATCTTTGACATATCAAAACGCATGCAGGCAGCCAGGTGAATGGAGCGTGGCTGTAGATTCGGCTCTTGGGCCGGGCAATTCAAGATGTTTTGTCCTTGGCAAATCCATTTTCCCGATTTTCATCCTGTCCGATTAAAGAAGTATGTGGATTTAGAGCTGAAGAAAGGGGATGCAAACTCCACATCGCGGCGACGAGCAGTGGTTTTGTTCCGTATTGAATCAGTCATGTTTATCATCATAACGTCTATTGTTCTATATAATATGTGTATAATGAACGAGTATCACTATATGACATTATAAAACAATATTCCTAGTGGAAGTTGAAGAATTTTTCTTCTTCCAACTGGAATTGTTGAGAGAGTCTCGGGTATTGATCATAAACAGCCACACAACTGCAGACTACTCTGTGGGTCATTTCATGATTGGCTGACCTTTCTAGTAGAGTACTATAAATTCCATGAAAAAGGGATGTTACGTGGAATAACTTTTTACATGGATTTAAGTCTGGGACACAGACAAGTACTTTGACTAGAACGTAAACAACAAGCGCGCCACCCACTCCCCCTCCCCCCTGCACCAAATAATTTTCGGGTTATCTGCTGCGCATGTTTCATGAAGTGACCCGTAAAATAAAGTTTTAACATTTAATTTATGCACTACCAGCAACAGTACCCATCTTTTAGAGGGAGTGGACGTGGGAAGAATTTCATGGGGAACAACTCTTGTTTCAGCAATTTCAAAGCAACAACTGGCTGTCACACGATCTTTTACAAAGAAGAATAGGATTCTTAAAATATTACGTCTCTAGGTTGCAGGAGCCTAACTGGCTAAAAATATGTCTACAACTAGAGTCGATAATAGCAGAGTATAAAATTATTATGTCCTTTGGACAGATTGTGTAGGAATAATCGTATAATATGAAACTACACTGCAAAAGTTGTGAGATGCATCAGTGAATTTATTAATAAAGATTTTTGGCAGGCAGCTCCTTTCACGGGTCTAAGCGGTTTCAGTATGTGCGAACAGCTGGTCTGCGAAAGAATGCCAAATTTTGGACCCACTTTTCATGTAAACTAAAACTGCGAAAATTCTAACTGAAGGACTCCCACTAAAAAACAGTATGTAATTTGAGCACTATGGGGGCCTCAGACCTACAGACCAGTCTTAGTCTTTTCGGAACGTTCATGTAGTCTGAGGAGAAAATTTTATCAAATGCTCTACTTCCAGTTAGGCTCTTGCAACCTTTATACATAGACAAGCCACAGGCGGCAGGCAACTCGGCATCGACGAAACAATGGCTTGCCAGTTTTACCTTCGCAACAGGCGTTACTCGAACACTTACCATTATATTAGTGTGATGCTGCTGCTGTTGCTGCTGCTGCTGCTGATGATGATGATGAATTCAGACGTAATAATATTATGAGGTGTGTAACTTCCGTATCCAGGCAATGTCTGTTCACGCAGCCTCACGTTATTATAACCCGAGGAGGACAAATTAATTATCTTTGACTTCCTCCTGGGGAGCATATACTGTCAGTAGCTTTTTGCAGAACCAAATCACTGACGATTTCTTTCGTTGCCTTCAGCCCAGTGCCCGACCAGATACAGCCAAGTGAACTGAGGAAAATTGAGGATGAAATGATTTCCCAAGCACATACAACATTTCCATGATCAGGAATAGAACTCACAGCTGTTTGATCTGGGGTCCACAACAGTAATCATTCAGCCACGCCTAATTTCTCTTACACAAAAAGAGGTAATAACTAACCATGTGGAGATAAGAGGAAGATAGTGCCAATGTTCTACCCTGACTTTCTCTGATTATTGTTGCTATAAGCCTTACATCTTCGAAACATTGACTTTTAGGCTGATAACCCCAAGAAGTAGGCTAGGAGGCTAGGGACTATAAAATGGGCTAGGGGATGAGAAAAGGGTTGAAAAACATGATCCCCTACAAATTTCTGTACCCTCTTTCGGGTGCTCTACATAGAGATTCAAGCGTTAGTATGACTATATGATTGTCTTCCTCCCTCACACCCCCCCCCCCCCCNAACACCCTTTTAAAAAAAAATTAGATACCCTTTTGGTACGCCAATGACTAGACTGAATTTATGACTTCGGATGGACAAGAAAATTGCGCCTCAAACAATTTCAGATCAAGATCTACACTACGTTTATTTTATTTAAAATTAAAAAAGCGCTATGAGAGTTTAAGAATAAGTATTTGAAATAATCTAACCGCACTGTTGGGTGTTTTTTTTTTTATTTGGGGCTTGTGAGGACGGGGCGGAGAGGTCATTTCACACAGATACTGACACTGCTATCTTAGATAACCAATTTACCCTCATGTAGTCTATATCAGATTTTACGTAAGCATAGGAGAATTCGTTGGCGAACTTAGAATTTTTAAAGCGACAAAAATGGCTTCGAAATTGTGATTATGTAGGATGCAAAGTTGCGACACTACGACACTACCCTTTAAAATCATCCTTGATGCTGCCAACTCGTCTGCTTCTTTCGTTTCAGCATGCGATTTCTTGCCAAATGTATCATTCTGCCGATTTTCAAATTTAGAGTTATTATTTACAATTATTCACAGATTAATCTTAGAATCAACGTTGTCTGTTGTAACCAGAATGCTACGGTATTTTGCAGATTAGATCCTCCAAGGGAAGAAATAAACAATTCACACAAATCTTGACAATTTGCAAGATCCTTTGTGAAATCAGAAATAAACTCAAATCCTTGATGCAGCCACTTTTCATACAGAATGTCTAAAATTCAAGCTTTATACCTCCACGTGAAAGGACACATCTGAATTGGACAGTTCAGCTTCCTCGACCAATATATTACTGTTGTTTTTTTTTCCAATTTACTTTAAAGTAACGTCTTGAAATTTCTACTTATTCTTTCATGAAACTATCGGAACTTGGAACAAGTAATGAAAAGACTCAGTCATTTTGCTTCTTATGGGAAAGTTTGTTGTCACATCTGACAAACCTCGGGTTCAATAAGAATTTTTATATTTTTTATTATTTACAGGTTTTCGATGAGATCTTCACCAAATGATACGTAGCTGTGTCTAAGACATCAAGAACTACAGAAGTCAATGGCTATCTCCACTTGGTCATGCTGTGTCCAGAGCGTAAGCATAGTGGACTGAGTCATTTGTCTGATCAAAGCAGTTAACACTTCTGATTCTTCAAGTAAACTAGCAATTTATCAAATCAAAATAGAAAGGCGTATTAACATTGCGCCACAAAGTTGAAGGCATTTCCACAGTTTTATGAGATATCGCACAAGATAGGAACCCAATCCACGTTTTATGTGAGATGGATCTTTTCTCCAGCTAGCACTTCCAAAATAGGCAGATCTTTCGTCATGCTAATATTTTAACAGACTATATTATAACACTACGGATTTACACATTTTCTCTACCTCTAACATCTGAACAGACCTGGTCTTGAAGGACAGTCTATTTTCATGTTTGAGGACGATTAAAATCAATGCAGCTTGGGTTAATGGTTACAGTGTAAAACGTTTGCCAAGATGGCAAGCCACAGGAGTCATGCAATGACTTGCGAGTGGTTTTTGCTTTACCTATATATCTGCTTCATTCACTAGTGTTCAGATCATCGTTGGTTATTGCCACATCCTTCTCCGTCAAAAGGAGGGTCCTTTGGAGATTGCAAGTAACAGAAAGTTAATGTGTGCCAACCACAAATCGTCACCGTCTCCTAACACTGTCGTAGCTGATTATTGGTAGATTTGCATTTACGACAGTATTAAGGGACGGTGACGAAATGTGAAATCACAAAATTTAACTTGTGCCGCCATTGTCTGAGCTACCGATCAAGGTTGCCAGACGTTTTTTTTTTCTTTCGACCGAAGCCAAATTGCATATGAAAAACAGCCAAACATGAGCCAAACCATGTCTGCAAGGTTACAGAAAAGTGCAAGCACTTTTTGTATGGGAAAGTCAATTTTGAACTAAAGTCTGTGGGAGCCAAAAAGGGAGCCAAAGAGTCAATCGGTTATTTGGGAGCCAAGGGCTTTTAAGAAGAGCCAAAAATCCGACAGAACCAAGGCAAATCTGGCAACCCATGAATTGCAACGTGTACATTGTCTTATTCTAAGAAACGTCGAAGCTTCATTTACAAATCGTCTAGACTCCGCTCATTGGCTGTCTGAGACTAGCAGGACGAATACGAAATTAAAAAAAACAAAAACGCATCCTAGGTGTTCAATTCTTTCTCATATCATCACGCTCATTCCATACTTGCCTAAGTCATTTCTTGAGGTTTTGAGAAATTAACCAGTTGTTCGAAGGAAAACAATAAGGTAGATGTGGTTTAGTTTGTAAACTCGGATGTTTTAATAGGAAAAAGAAGATGAACGGAAGATCATGGTAATACCACTAAAATAACAACAACAACAACAAAACAACCTAATGACTTAGTCAGTGTGACGATCTCTTGCTTGATCAGTTTGACCTAGGTGAGCATAAGATTGTCATCTTCATACTCTGACTGATTTGTAAAATAGACAATATGTGACGCCGGCCAGTAGAGTGAATCTCATATCGAACATTAAAAAAATTAAATTGGGTGTAATGTTTTATGTAATCAAATATACTTCAATGTCACCAAATATATATTTTGCAACGGAAATTGAAAAATTTTGTCGGACTTTCGGCTGCTATGATAATTTTATAGTTCAAAGGGGAAAAAAAGACTGGATGATCATCCTATCTAAAATAAGGTCAAACTGGCACTGAACGAGAAAATAATTTTCACTGCACCACTTTTGTATATTTTAATAGAACATAGATGGGATCATCATTATGTGAGATAAAAAAAAGCACAGTTATAACCGTTTGTCTTTGAAATA
>JAWQUT010000474.1:442856-459218 GCA_033807755.1 Ellobium chinense
TTTTTTTTTTTCAAAGAAGCCAATGGAGCTCGTAAGGCTTGCGTCAAGGAATTGAGAGAGCTTTTGGCTGTGGATAGACTTAGACATCATTGAATAAAATAGTTTTTAACACAAAAATAGGTGGCAGGATGATATTTTATGTCAAGTGCAGGGCATCGAACCTGCGATAAGAGGAACTCAGAAGATTAACAGCATGGTTGGAGAACTGCAGCGCTTTCTCATGTTCATGCTTATGCTCATACCTGTTTCTGTTTTCAATATGAAAAGAAACAGAAAGAAGCAAAGAAATACACGCACACACATACCTTTTCTGTATCTTTGTGCTTATAAGCTGAGTTCTGATATTAACGTCTTGCGAAGGCAAGAAGACTATGCCTAGAATTAATTTAAAAGAATACAGAGACTTGGGAAAGGGGCTAAAGGTAATGACTAGCGTGTAAGGCAAGAAGACTACATGTAGAATTAATTTAAAAGAATACAGAGACTTGAGAAAAGGGCTAAAGGGAATGACTAGTGTGTAAGGCAAGAAGACTACGTCTAGAATTAATTTAAAAGAAATACAGAGACTTGGGAAATGGGCTAAAGGTAATGACTATAGTGCGTTCACAAAAAGATGAACAGAGTTTTTTTAAAAATATCATTTTTCCTATTGAATGGATTGTTTCCAAATTTTGCATAGAGTTCTAAACCAATTTGTCTTAACAGAAAATATTTTGTATCCCAACCCTTAGCATGCAGCTGCTCCCTCCCCCTCTCCTTTTTCCACTCCAGGTGCACAATGGTAAAAACATAATACAACTATTGAGGTTGGAATATGATACTCTTGCAATTTAATTCGTATGTTGGCAAGAGTATTTGATATTGAAGAGAAACGATAAGTAATGAATCAAGAGCAATTATATACATGGGCTAAAGGTAATGACTATAGTGCGTTCACAAAAAGATGAACAGAGTTTTTTTAAAAATATCATTTTTCCTATTGAATGGATTGTTTCCAAATTTTGCATAGAGTTCTAAACCAATTTGTCTTAACAGAAAATATTTTTTTTCACAACGTCTTTGTGTCTGTGGTAAAAGTTTTTTTCTTAAACATTTGAAAATAAACGATAATAGGGTAGTTTCTCAAACATGCATAGTTTGACAGTATGAAAGTTGAAAATGTAAAAATTTAAGAAAACGCATAGGTAGAAAGTGCTTAAACGTAATGATCACAAAAATAATTTTCAAAAACCGCTTTAGAAGCCTTCACGTAAAAGCAACAGAACAAAAACGGGATAAAAATTGAAAAGACTTATCTAGAAGTAGTGCTGAAGTCAAAACCATTTTGGCATCTGGACGTAGGGGCATACAAAAAGTGCATTCAGTAGCATCGACGGTGTGAGACATTACCATTGAATAGAACAAGGCTGTAGAAAATAAAAGTATCTAGTGGTACATAGAAAACACTACTGGTGCATTTTTGGTTGTTGCATGCGAGTCATAATGTGGAAGTGTGCACACCTACTAGACATTTGCTAGAAATGTGATGTCTGTTTTGAAAACCAGATGTGAGAACTGAGCAAAATGGTGGCAGCCATCTAAATCTTTTAAATTTGTCAGTGGAACTTTTTATCAACGGCCGTGTATTGGAGGAGGATGTGGCAAGAATGAATGGTGGTATGTGTACTCAGGAAAGAGGCCAAGACATAAGTATAGCAAACACCACTAGCAAGTTCACCAAAACTTTCTGATTCTAACATTCATCATCTTACCTTTGTATGCCTAGAGGAGCATTTGACACGAATGAATGATCTCGTTGATGGCTGATTGGGAAGTGAACTTTTTAGTAATTTGGTGGTCAATTTTTCAAAAATAAAAAAATAAAACAGTTTATAAGAAACATATATATACTTCGGAATCCTAAATTCCCATACATGTATGCAATTTTCTTTAAGCAGGATGATGCAAATAATCAAAATGCATCAAGACGCTCCTGAGGCGCTCTCCTATGACGTCACTCCACTGTAAATATACTCAATTTCTGACCAGGCCGCAGATGTAGTTTTTTACTAACGATTATTGAGAAAACTTTTACAACGTACTTAGAGGAGGGGGGCAAAAAATATTTTCTGTTGAGACAAATTGGTATAGAAACTTGTGCAAAATTTGGACACAATTCATGCAGGAATAAAAAAGTTCCGTTGCAAAACCTTTGATCAAACAATAGTGAACGCACTATAGTGTGTAAGACAAGGCTCCAGATCATGAATGAACTATACCTCACCGAGCGAGAGCGGCAGTGGTACAAGTCTGAGAAGTCAATGTTCAAGCTACAACAAGCAGGCGAACTCCAGCTTTGCGCCAGTGAATTTAGGTTGAATATCGTGCTTAGCTGGCGCTCCTATGCCCTCTTTCCCTCATGATTGTTAGGCTGCCTTGTCAATACACAGGTGATGAACAGGGGCATTATTTTGGGGGGTTATGTTGCTGTCCGTGGCAATTTGTCTTGTTCGATTCTTTATAATTAAACCGCTGATTTGGATGCAAAAATTATCCTGAGGGATGTTTGAATAACTGTTCTCCTCTGGTATACCCTGGTATTGCTTAAAGCTGGTTGCAAACATGGGCGAAAATTAATGGCAATATGGTTTGTTTATCAAATACAGGAAAACTGAAAGCATTATAATCACTCTTGGGATTGAGTACATTGGAACGCATTATCCATGGTCCGTATTAACCATTCTTTGGAACGAGACAAAGCCTGTGATGGGACAGACAGTTTCTATAATCTGTTTATATCCAAAGAGTGTAAACAAACAAACAAACAAACAAACATACAAAAACTAAACTATTAGACCACTAATGAAAGTTATCAATACATAGTAGCTAGTGGATATACAGGACTAGATCTCACATGCGTTACTGGATATGGGTAAATTATGACACAACCCAGATAATTTCGTTCGCTTCATGCTTTTCCAGAGTGGAAACAAAAAATAACACAGTGACTGGAGACGTGACTGTCATTACCAGTTGGCATCTTGTCTGTATGTGATATGAGGATATTGCCATAACATCATTACCACGATGCCGGAGATTTTGGGTGTAATTGGAGTAGGGAATTACTGAATTTTTGTTTATATGTGCGTATGCTAGGGATGTGGGTTCGGGCATTTTTACGGGTGATCGTTATGGATGCTTCCCCTCTTATGTGGAAAGGGTGGGGTGCCTAGATGGGCATTTACGCCCTGATAGTCATGCAGGGGCCATAGCAAACCATCTCTTAACACTGATAATGGTGAACATTGCAGTGTGTAATCATCCACTAATGAGTGTATGGTTCAAATGAGATACAGAAGAATGACCCTGCCATGTCAAGATCGTCTCTTGTCATTTTTCAGATGTAAATTGGGACGTCTCAGTAATGTCTCATTAGACCGAAGCACGTATTTCTTGATGTGGCTATCTATCTCTGAAGATTAAAAATTTGTAATTTCGGTTGCCGCAATGGAACTTGATACCTACTACAAATACTGTACATCAACGATCACAAAAACCAAGTAATAAGAATGGGCTATTCCATGGAAGAAAATTAGTTCTCCATGGTATTTCCTACGAAAAGCATGGAGTCCTCTGGTTATTTATTCGCGGTGCACTGAAACAAGGATAATAAACTTTAAAAATCTTTGAAAAACGAAGGTAGTGAACCTCTTCTAAAATCCCTACATTGGTTGCCAGTGAGAGCAAGAATAGAATACAAAATTCTTCCCCTTTGTTATAAGGCTCTAAATGTTATTTCCCCTTCCTACCTATTAGAGTTATTGGAAAAACGCAAGGCAGTTAGATCCTTACGTTCTGAAAATTCTCTTATTCTTTTAAAGCTTAGGACAAAGTTGTAGAAATTCGGGGAATGAGCATTCAGTTTCATAAGACCATCTCTGTATAATAACCTGCCCCGTAAAATTAAATATACCGACTCATTAGCTGTATTCAAGGGGTTACTTAAAACACTTAAAACACATCTATTCAGTAAACATTTTGGTTCTTAGTTAAACATAGCTGACTCTGTCACAACTAAATTTAGTGAATTTGTGTGCGTAGGTATGCGGGCGTGTGTGTTTGCGTGCGTGCGTGCATGTGTGTGTGTGTGTGTGTGTGTGTGTGTGTGTGTGTGTGTGTGTGNATTTTGAATAGATCTGTATTATTGTATATGAATATGTGTGCGTAGGTATGCGGGCGTGTGTGTTTGCGTGCGTGCATGTGTGTGTGTGTGTGTGTGTGTGTGTGTGTGTGTGTGTGTGTGTGTGTGTGTGTGTGTGTGTGTGAGAGAGAGAGAGAGAGAGAGAGAGAGAGAGAGGAAATTTTGCCTTTCATTCAGATCGTATTAATGGTATTGATATTTAGCAGGGGGAGGGGGAGGGGGTTGGAGGAATGTGAACCACACATCGCGGACATTCGCNGAGAGAGCGAGCGCGTGTGTGTGTGTGTGTTCAGGTACGAGTGTTTTCTCATACTTATTGTACTGAAGTGAGCTTGCGTACATATCGCAGAGAATGTTAAAATGTCACTTCGCCTGGAGCCCACCTCGGGGATTGGGCGCTATACAAATACAATTTATTATTATTATTATTATTAAACAATATATATAGAGATGGTGTCGCCTTTTAAAGAGTTATTCACACTTCTTCAACTGCATGTCTCTGTGTAGACATACTACATCCTCAACAGCTTGATAGTAAGCTGAGGAAGATCCCATACTATGTGATCATTATTAGCTTCACCATTGTTGTGATCCTGCGCTGTGTTTCCTGTATGTCCCATTTTCATTGTCGTCTTAGCATTTTTCTTTTATCTCTCAGAGCTCATGCTAACCTCCGAGATGGCATCTCTCATTTTCTGGTCTCTTCACATGCCCAGAGTATTTGAAGATTTTTTTTTTTTCAAGACAATAATAGTAATAGTCCCGATTACAGGTCTGGTACCCAGGTTTAGGCTAACCCGACTTTACACTATTATTACCCCAGTACACATGATCGATCCTTCTAAGACTTTTCCGACTGCCTGGGGAGCATACAGTGTCCCAGCCGTTTGCAGGCGCTGATCATCTAAAGTCTGAAAAGATCAGGAGCACCAATGTTTTATTCTGCATTTTAAGTTCTTGCCTTATTGAGTTATTCGTTCTGTGTTCTGTAACCTCTGTAACATTAAACGATGTATTTCAAAAACATCTATGATTTTTAAGACTGTTTTATTAAATGTCCATGTCTCGTACCCATATGCCGCTGTTAGACTTATTATAACATATTAGAATATTCATATATTTTGGCAAGTTCCATAACTACTTAATAGCACACCAAAGTACTCAACGGTACATATATCGCTTGCCTTTTTGAAAAACAAAATCGTTCAACGTTTAAAAAGTTGACAGGTGTCTTTATTGCTGGCAAGCATCCTTTCCTTCTCCTCCCTATTAAATGCCACCTACACACCTGGGTGCCACATAAACATAATAATATGCAAACATCATTATTGGAATGACAAATAGTTCTATAGCTTTAAATAACCTGAACAAGAATTTATTTATACACGCAATGCATCATCTGATCTCATGAGAAATTAACATCTCGATGTTTGCCTTAAACCGATGATAGGTAAACGATGGGAACCAAATCATGGTTTTACTTATATCGCAGTCTAGGCATCAATCTGCATAATATAATAATATATCACAAAACGTCAAACACAGATGTATCGACACCTAAATATCATTGTAGCCATCCCTTACAACCATTATGTCTGAGAACAACTACGTGTTTAGCTATAAAGACAGATAGATCAGCCATGCGAATGTGAATCGACAGAATAATATTTTATTTCAGATCTTGTAAGATAGTAAACTGCAAGGCAGCCTGACCTCGGTTTGTTTTGATAGCTGTGTCATCAAAGTGTCAAACAGCCAGGTGGGGAAGGTGCTTTTCTCCCCCTTTTACAACAGGGAACTCCTCACAGCGGAGAGCTGCAAATGGATCTGGGCTATTCCAAGGAACGTATCAAGAAGAAAGATGTATAATATGTCACAGTAGTAGCAGTAGTAGCAATAGCAGTAGTAGCAGTAGTAGTAGTAGTAGCAGTAGTGGTAGTGGTGGTAGTAGTAGTAGTAGTAGTAGTAGTAGTATTACATGTACTAGTAGTAGTAGTAATCGTAGTAGTAGTGGAAGTAGTAGTAGTAGTGGTAATAGTAGTAGCAGCAGTAGTGGTAGTAGTAGTAGTAGTAGTAATAATAGTAGTAGTAGTAGTAGTAGTAGTAGCAATAGTAGTAATTGTAGTAGAAATAATAGGAATAATAATGCGTTTTTTAAACTCTCATATCAAGACTAGTACCATTTCACACAATTTCACATTATTATTACCTGGCCGGGGGAGATCACACAAGAACGTTTTCGATTATGTGGAGATCCTGCTGTTTAAAATATAGGTGCTGACCATTATCATTCAGACATTATCTTTCACTGCCCTCAGCCAGGTATCAATTTTATAGATGGGTGGACATAAGGAAATATGAATGAAATGTTTTCGCAAGGCACTTATAATATAACTTTGACGGGAATCGAACCCACAACCCTCAGAACAAGGTTCCAGTGCCGTTAGGTCTTTTTTGTCGTCTAGTCTATCGTTGGTCGCCCTATTAATTCAGAGACTTCCAAAGAACTCCAAAAGCATGTCTTTTGGTGACGAACATCAGTGATGAGTTTCCCGATAGCCAGGTCACGTTCCTGGTGTAATGCAAGCTACAAATGATTTCCAATTGGTCTCCCATGTACCAAAAAAAAAAGATGCGTGGGATTAAAAAAGTTTTCTTACGTCCTTTCTAACCTTTCCAGTCGTCGGCTTGCCCGATTTCTACAAACACACTGAGTATTTGGTGTTGTTAGTACAACGAATGTGTTACATTGTTTAAAATGTACGCTTTATGTTAGTTCTTCAAAAAATTATGTAAAGATATCGGAATGGGGACAAGTGATGAATATTAGTTGTGACGGGTAAGGTATACTTGTTACTGTCAAATTTACAAATCCTGGTAAAAAGTGTCTTTACCTTAACTTCGATGCAGCAGGTTGCGGTAGTAACTGACAAGACTTCCTTCCGTGGAATGGGTCTTATTGGACTTCCCTCCAGGAGGATGAAACAGGGCGGGTAACTAGGTTAAATCATCGCTATGATGCGTTTAAAGGATTGACAAGATCTGTTTAGAAGATAGTCACAGGGCAGGTGGTACAAGATGATGAAGATTGGAGCTAAACAGGTGAGTCAGGTGGTATCTTATATTGAGATAAATTTAGGGGACGCTGGGAGGAAAATCGCATAAATATTTCACTGAGATCCTCCAACACCCGTGTTTGATTTCCCAAATTCTGAAAGAGACGTTATCTGTGGATAAATATAATCCAGCTTATTTAATGGCAATGTTCGCATAACTGCAACATCTCACAGAAACTCCCACTCACACAAGCATTTTTCACTGAATGGAAACAGCAATTTGCTAAACCCTGTGATCGCAGCACTCTAACGTTCAACCTCACTACCACCACCCCCTTTCTCCTATCTTCAAATTTCACTGGCCGGCACTGTTTGCTCTATATCTAAAATACTGTCTCGCTTGCTTTTATTCTAACAGCCTTAGAATCTAGAAATGAAGGCAATAAATAGCCTTAAGTGCTCTTTGTTTTGAAATGTAGTTTTTACTTTTTTAGTTTTTACTTCTTCTCTGTCATACTTGTTACAGGTGTATTTTGTTAATTTTATCATTTAAATAAAACTTTCACCAGGTGACCCCACTTTACATTTCAGAAAGCACATCACTTGCCCAGTAGCCTGAAAGGGTATTTTCAGACATGTTTTTAAGGCATGTCAATTATGAAGGTTCAAATAAAGAAAAAGGAATGATGGTCTTTTTTTTTCTTTTTGTTAAAAAAGGAATGGTCTTAAGTAGCTAGGATTTTGTTTTTAGTCACATTGAAATGGATGCCCATAAGATTTCGGCCTTCACAACTTTTCTTAAGTAAGAAAATGCAATGACCTACACTCTCCTAACATAATTCTCATAGTCGTTCTTGTGGGGTCCATGTCTTTATAACTTCTCTTCCTTCTCTAATACAAAAGTATAAAAAGACTCAGTACAATAAAGTCTAGTAAAAAGACTCAGTACAGCCGAATGTGGTAAAAAAAAAAACAGTTCTGATAAAAAGTCCCACTGCAACCAAAGCTATTCCTGAAATCGACTTTCACCATTTATCCTCAGCCAAAGCATTTCTGCGCTCTAGTCATGCCTCCGTTATATTTCTCTCTTTCTGCAGTCAATTAGCTTATGACATTTTTACACAGGAGTCCTGCTTTAGAAAATTCCCAAAACACTGTTGATTTCGATTGTCATCAACTCTGCCAATCAATCATTTTGTCAGAAACCGGGAAGAATTCTTTCACAAACACACAAGTTATTTCTATCGTTGGTTGCTAACACTGCCTAAGTCAATGACCTGTCAAAGCGACACATGTGAACAATGCCTGCTTTTATATCCCAATCACTTCAAACTGACATTGACGTAATATTGCTGGATTCTTATCTCTCACTCTGATGCTTTTCGTTCCCACATGGATCAAAGTCAACAGCTCTGAAGCTAGCACAAACAAAGGGTGTATCTCCTTATTTTTGTCTTCTTTTGACTCGCAGACCTTTCAGTATGGATGTCTCAGTGCTTTCTCGAGATTTTTAGGTAACAAAACACACGTAAACTTCCTTCTCTCTTTCCACTGCCAGTTAAGCAATGAAAAAAACTCATACCGTGACTCTTTCAAATAAAAACTGCACTTAATGCTAAATTTCCTGCTCAGTGCTTAGGCGTCTTGCTTGCTTACATTTTGGTGTTACTTAAGGTTGTCTAACGTATAGTGGGTGTCTCCTTATTTTTTTACCTATCAAATTATATAACCATAGCATATAATAATTTATTGATTATTATTTGTGCCTGTGTATATGTGTGTGTGTGTGCCTGTGTATATGTGTGTGTGTGTGTGTGTGTGTGTGTGTGTGTGTGCTGAGGGGAGAAGGAGCCTCTCATCCCCAAGCTAGGACGCCGCTGCTGTAATATTTATGTATGCACTTGCCCTATTTCATCTTATCTCCTCTGGCACCATCTACCTGCCACCCTGTGCGATCTATTGGGTTACGGCCTTGTAATTATGTGAGCGCAAATTGCACATGCAGACCTCTGCTGCTCACGGTTAACCACCCCTGAACATCTTGAGCAGGTAAACTCATCAGCTCCCGTCACACTGTAACAACAACACTGAGCTTTCAGTTTTCTCTCAATCGCCATGTTTTCTTATTATGGGGCGGGGAACGTGGATTTTTCCCCCCATCAGTTTGTGCGTAGAGATAATTCTGATCTTCAGTCAAGTTTTACATCATAATATGGGCCATTCCATACCATTTCTTCACCTAAACTTGGACGGAGGTATACTGGCTCACTTAACCAAGAAATGTACACATATCAAGTAACAAATATCAGTACGAAAAAATATATGGTAAAACATGAAAATAATTTCACTCAGGTATACCCAACCAGCTCAGCTGAGAGAGAGAGAGAGGAAAAAAAAACAACTCTGGCCCACATTATTCATCAATTCTTGGATTGACCAACACGGGATTGATCTACAAAATATCCACCCCACCCACTATACGTTTTCCTCTATATTTGTCATTTCTATTCCTAGCAACATAGATGATCATGACCTTTCACATTGAGTCCCATTCAACTTGCAATGTCCTTCCAGGATGAAAATAACACATTTATGATAAATTTAGCCTTTACTAAAATCGAACACGAATTTACAGGCTTATAACCAGAGTTTTGCAGAACTGAGATCATATGAACACAGTTCGTGAACTTGAGTGCAGTTCTGGTGAACGTGATCTGAGTTTAATAGCTATTTTGGTTGAAGTGATCTGGATCTGAACTGTAGCTATTTTGAGTGGCTTGATTTGATCTTTCATTTTCTAATCAAATTTCAGTTCAGGTCATATCTGTCTCGAAAATCAGCAATGCCACTTAAAAAAAAAAAAAAAAGGAACTTACTGATTTGAAAACCACTCAATTTCATTGAAGTGAGCTTAACTTGATCTAAGTTGTTTTTTTTTTCCTTTAGTGAACTGAACTTAATATCTGAACTGATAATTTTTTTTTCCTTTTTTGATGAACTTGCCCAACCCTTTTTGTAGCCTTCAGGGAACGAATCAGAACCTGACAGGCGAGCAGAGGTCAGTAAGAATCTGACAAGTAGAGATATATATGCAACCTGAACTCCCTGATCGAAGTCTGCCGCGAGCATCAAATAACGCAGGCAGGTAGATAACCTCCGGGCCCATGGAGATTCACTGATGCCTCGTAGATGCTTCCACAGGAACTTCGCCATGGCCTCGGGCGATAAGGAGGGACCTCCCAGGCAACGCAATCATCATGCCGTTCGTGGTAATACCTACAGGTTTCTAGAACTGTGTAAGAGAAAAGGAAGCGGTAATAGCTCTTTAAGACACAAAAAAATCTTATTTACCTTATGACACAAGGGAATAATTCTGAGCATCCAATAGGATTACAATAAACAGTAGCATAAAATGATAACAATTACAGACAAAAACCGACTTTATTTACCCCGCAGGGAAACTGATTTACAATATCATACAATTGTGTACATTTATAGCACAAAAACAGAACAATACACATCATAATATAAATAGGTAATATTACAAATTAAAACAAAACAAAACAAAAACATAACAAAGTCATTGCTGGTCATCAGTGGTGCAGGTCAAGATAATAATAATTGAAGACTGTCAAGTCTGAGGTTTGTATGTTTGCCTGCCGGGCCGGGCGGTTTACGTTGTGGTGTCCTTGCCAAAGTCACTTCACTTCTATTTCCCCACTTGATTCAGGTGTAAATGAGTACCTGGCTTTAGAGCTGGGGAGGGGAGGGGACTTGACAGTCTTTCCTTTCAGTTTCTGAATACGACTCCCAAACCACACGGCCACGGTGCTTCACAATGACCCTATAGATGTATGATCTTGTATTCCACATGGACTAAGTTTGGAGAAATACAGAATCGTGTACACTCCTATGAAGAGACCTAATTTGTCATAGACTTGTTGTGAGGTTCAGTATTTGAGCTGGCACATGGTTTGGATATCGTCATCAGAACCGACCTAAAAGTCTGACACTATGATTATGACACTAATCTTTGCATTTGACTTAGTTTGAGCAATACGACGTTAAACGTTAACACATTCGGTGTGAACCTGCAGTTCTGTCCCCTGTATCATGAAGCCCGCGGGCACCTGTGGCCACAAGAGGCAAATTTGAAAGAAAATCAATGAGACTGAAAAGAGGATCTCTCCAAGATAGTAACCTTCTTTGGTCAGACGGAGCTGAACAGAGGCAACCTTTCATGCAAGGAACGCAGAAGAAAAAGAGGAAGAAGAAGAGGAAGAGGAAGAAGAAAAACAAGAAGAAGAAGAGGAAGAAGAAGAGGAGGAAGAATATGAAGAAGAAGAGGAAGAAGAAAAAGAAGAGGAAGAAGAGGAGGAAGAAGAAGAGGAAAAAGAAGAAGAAGAACAGGAAGAAGAAGAAGAGGAGGAAGGAAAAGAAGAAGAGGAAGAAGAAGAGTAAGAATATGAAGAAGAAGAAGAAGAGGAAGAAGAAGAAAAATAAGAAGAAGAAGAAAAAGAAGAAAAAGAAGAAGAAAAAGAAGAAGAAGGAGAAGAAGAAGAGGAAGAAGAAGAGGAGAAGTAGTAAGAATATGAAGAAGAAGAATAAGGCGCGAACTTGTCCGCTGTCAATATATTATCCCTGATACGAGTAATTTCATGTCCCCATCTCACACTTCTCTACGGACATTATCTCTCTCTCTTCTTTCCAGACCACCCCATTCCTGGTTCACAATGACCTGCCAAACTCCTCACTTTATATTTCTGCCACAGCTGAATCTCCAGTCTACAGAAGTCTTTCGCAATATCTTCAGTTTCCAGAAGCATAGGATTTCACATCTGTGATATTTTTTTTTTAAAATTGGAGAAAGGGTGGGGTTAGTCCAAGTCTTATGCGAAAAGGAAGTTCAAAAGACAATTTTAGATTGGAGTTCTGGAAAAATGCGATGCCATCAAACTTTCATCATCACCCAGCAGGAGAAATTCAAATATTTCCAAGTGATTGTCAGTTCCGCAGTTCCCTTCTTCATTGCGTCATGGATGATTCATTTTCTTCACTGGATTTACGTTTTCCAAGTCTTCCGTTTTGAAGTGGAGAAACAAATGCCGACAAAACCACTTTGCCAGTGGCGTAGATAACGGACGGACCGGAGATTGGAGTAAAAAGTCTGTACTGTTTGGTTATTCCATTTCATAGAAAACTAGAGTCCCAGATGGCCGTGCTTTTTTAATTAAAAAATAAAAAAAGAATGATATTGCTTACTGTTTTTTTGCTTAGTTATAGAATTGCTCTATCTCTCCTCCACTCCCATCACACAAACAACCACAATTCCCTTCTATCTCTTCACCCGACCAAGCTTTCTTTTGCAACGCCACTGCATCACGCCGAAACAAAGCGGAAAATTTAAAGGAAAACGTTTCCATTTGTGTTTTATGTTTACGTTCAATGCAATTTCTTGCCTTTAAAACCAATCAGCTGTGACCGAATAACGCAGTCACGGATCTCTCTTTTCAAGAACACTAGAAAATAAAATGCTGAATACGAAGTGATTGAGAAACCATTTCTTGATCAGGGGCGGTGCAAAAAGTTATGGTTGGAGGGTAAGGGCACAATAGTTCTCAAAAGACACGTATATTCTGATGAAGAATAAAATCACGGGCTACCGTGAGAGGCAGTTAGGGCTCAGTTTAAAGGAGAAGGATTTTTGGGAGAGGCATCTCCCCCATCTCCCCCCCCCCACCCCATCGAAATCTACGCTGTTGCATTCTTTCACTCAAGTTGTTCCACTTTATGTTAAATCATTTGGTGATGTTTTACTAATATCTGAGTGTTTTCGATTTCCTGAAAGGTTCGTTTCTAGAATTTGCAGTGTCTTGTGCCAAGATATCAGTTTAATGACACCCTTATGAGACCTAAAAATAAAAGAAAAAAGGAATCTGTTGAAAACATTTTTAAATCTACAAGGTGGATTTAGCTTCAGTCGTGATCTGAGAGTCGTGTGTATATTTTCAAAGCTTTACCTGACGACAACAGAAATGTTTTTTTTCGTTCGACGTTTCTGCAACGAAAACAAGTTTTAAGAAAAATGGAACAAAATAATAGTTTAAAAAAAAACATTAGAGAATTGGGAGAAATGAACGATTTGAAAAATTGTTGATGCTAATGATAAAGGAAGTATTGCACTATATTGCACTGCACTGCACAGGTACGGCTGTAGAGGGCGCAGGGAAGGGCTGGGGAAAGGNGGGGGGGGGGGGGGGAGTAAGAAGGGGGATAGGTCCAAAAAGCATCTGTAGCCACATTTTCAAAATCCAAAGGGATGGTAGGTTTCATTCTTTTGAATGTAGATTTCGTACTTCGTGGAGAGCAACTAGATGCTCCATCATGAAACAACGATCGCACACAGAACGGAAGCCCATCGTTTCATATACAGCTAAACTCTTTACAAACGTAACTCACTTTGTAAAACGAATCTCTATAGACACGTGTAACTGACGACTTAACACTGGGTTACTTCATTTTTTTTTGCACTGTTGTGGCACTGTTTTCTATAGAGGCAGACTTTTTTAGATATACTAGACTCTTTATTCGGAATCTCCCTTCAAATTCATTGTGATGTCAGAGTTTTTACTTTTCTATAAAGACCTGCTACCCGGTAATAGCAAAGTGGTCGAACAATTAAGGCGTTGAACTGAACATCTAAAGGTCCTGGATTCAATTTCCGACCACGGTCATGTTGTAACTGCCCCGGGAAAGCATTTCATTCAAATTTTCCTCAGTCAACCTGTCTGTAAAATGGGTACCTGGCTATAGGTAGCGAGAGATATTGTCAGAATGCTGGTGATCAGCGACTGTAAATATGGCAGCGGCACTGTAATCTCCCCAGTGAGCTGAGAAAGTCCGAGAGTGATCAGGTCTGCTGAGGTAATAATAGTGTGAAGTAACATGAGCGGGCATTGACCTGGATACGAGACTTTTAAACCGCATTATTATTATTAATACTTCCCACTCAGCGCTTTGAGTGGGAAGTATTAATAACTGTAAATGTATTAATGACTGTAAACTTGCCCATTCTAAATGTTGTATAGTGCCTTGGTGTGGAAATAAATAGCACAGTGACGTCACTACTCGTATTGACAGTAATGCGAGCACGTGTGAGAAGATGCCTATAACAAATCATAATAATTCCGTCCAATTGTCCTCGATGAATTTTATTATCATTTCAGTGCCAAGTCATTGTTTAAAGGTAGTCCTATAATAAAGGTGCCATTGACCTATATTATACCTACTGCAAGGAGGTTTTCGTTCTTTCACCAGAGAGCGGCCGTGAACTCGCCAAGCGACTTAAAGACCTGCCCGCGGTATAAAAGATATAAAAGTATAAAAGATGGAATACTTCATTAGTTTGAATTCAGTAGCATTGTTTTTATCGGGATGCGCTATTTTGCCGAACTGTACATGTAAACATTTCATATTGCACTGAATCTTTGCAGATGGCTGTTTACTAACCGTTTAAATGTTACTGTAAAGAAATTGTAACACAAAAGGTCGAGAATTTCAAAATTAATAGGAAGGCAAATCCATTTGAGTCGAGGCAGTGGAAGCAAGGTTTTGTCTTTGTCGGTAACGATCGGATGGCATAGCTTTAAAGGAAAGTAAACTAGGTCAATAAGCCGACAGTATAAAACATTCGTGGCATCAAAAATAACCATTATACAAACCACCATCATCTGTCCTAATACCATGAGAAACCGTTTAAGCATTTATGTGTCGATGCCAACAGCTGCCAGAGACATTAAACTTCTGACTTCCAATACTTTTACGATCCAACATTATGAGAAAATGACAATATCTCTGGCATATTGTGAACACGTTTGTCTCGTGATGACATCTGGAACTTTACGATGACCTGACTCATTTCGCTCATGGTAAAATGGTTTTCACGCCAATTTTATCCTTGAACATTATTATTTTATCGATGAAAATTAATGCGGCACATTAGTTGCTTGTTGACATAATAATGTCGCATTCTACAAATCACATCAACTGCAAGTGTGGGTACAGTTGTGTTCAGAACTTAAGGCCAGTTCTTATGATACTATCTAAATTCATAAGGGATTTTTTTTTTAAAGTTAGTCACGTAACAGTTATATGAGAAATTAAGTCTCTTCATGCCAATAAAATAGCTGTTAATGTTCCCGTATCGATAAACTTCGTTCCTGTAGTCTATGACAGTCAACATACGATTTGTCAACAAACCTGGCGCAGTTTTGTACCATTTACGTGGCATCGTATGACCGAGCATTTTGTTTTTAAAACAGATCTGAACTTGGCAACAGTTCATTTATGCCCATGCCAAACTGCACTGGCCAAAAAGAGAAAAAAGATGGCACTCATTTCTTTTTCTCATCATTAAACTTTGTTGCCATTTAAGCCATTTCACCCCTGCAAGGAGACTCATTTCAGAATCCATCGGTATGTGATGTTTATTTCGACCCTTCGCCATACTCGTGACCCATGTCCTTTTCGCCTACCGGTACTAATTGTTTTGTAGCTCTGAAACCAAGAAACTCAAAGACACAGTCCGTAGCTCCAAAATATTCACTAGCCGCTTTCGTTGGATGTCCCGTAAAGGGCGATAAATCAGCCATTATGAGCTTACTAATCTCTTTCCGGATAGCTCATTTCTCAGGAGAATTCCATGCGTTGTATGCAAAGACCCATAACGCTGGAACGGGTTAGCACGATCACACAGCGTGCTGACAATGTCCATCTTCAAAAATGTTTAAATCACCTCATCCTATGCCCTTGTCGCTTTTTTGCTGTTCCTTTCCAGAAAAAAAAAGTTTCAGTGAAACTAGGAAAGTTAATGATGTATGTTATTTCCAGCTCCTCGTTTGAAGTCCATGTCTTAAAGTGACAGACCTGATCGCTTGGCCATGATATAGTAGCCGTATAGTCATTCCGTGATGTAGCACAGTCGCGCCAGATGTAGAGACCTGTCTGTCTCCTTTCAGAAAAATGTGTTTAGTATCTCGTGAAAATCTCATTGGCTTCATTCAGGTAGATTTTTATGGTCTGAGGGTTGTTCCTCAACGAAGTATGTATGTATGTATGCCTTGCTTC
>JAWQUT010000474.1:459313-478270 GCA_033807755.1 Ellobium chinense
GATTGGAATACAAATTTGAGATCTCTCACCCATTCACAAACCCCTTAGCCTCCTGCTAGTGGCTTTCCACAAAATACCCTTGCGTTACGACGGTGCTTGGCTGTGTTTGCCTCAGCGTGCTCGTAACCTGACATGTTAACAGCATTGTTACAGGCTCACATCCTTGAACTTAAGTGAATAATATTCTCAAGGCTTAACGTACCAGACAGGGATTTCCCTGAAAAATGTGACTTAATGCAAAAGCATTGCAGACAAGTGAACCCTGAATAATTTTATTATGATGATAATATGGTCCTATTAGCTCTCATAATCATGACAACGCCCGCTCATATATCACACGTTCTTTTACCCAACAGACTAAAATTACAGGAAACATACATTATCAAAGCCATTCTTTTTCAGACACGAAGCACCATCAGTCATAGCCAGTAAGAGATGGGTGGGCAGAGAAAAATGACGTTTCCAAGGCATCATTTTCAGTAATTAGAATTGAACCCGCGACCTTTTCATCCCAAGTTGAGCACTGTTCAGTAAGCGACGCAGCACCGTGATCATCACCCACAGACAAAAGGCTGAGGAGTAAACATAGGGATTGCTGCTCACCCTGGGCACTTAACCCGAAGGAAGGGACACAGTGATTTTTACTCATTCTTTATGCACATGATTGGTCAGTTATGGGAATAAATTAGAATTATGAAACGTAATCAGGTATATATATTCGCGACTTCTGTCTGCGATGTCATCGTTGTATTTCAAGTTTAACACATCCTTACAATGTTAAATCATGTTTTGTTTTAATTAAGCAAAGAAAAATATGATAGGGCAGTTGGCATGGGGTTTCGTTTAGAATTTGTCAAGAGTCTTTAAAATCGCACCATGGACAACCTGCGAAGCAGAGTCTAGACACCTTTGTCAAGTCCTGATCGGCAGAGAGCTTATTCTAAATACTATATCTTTTTATTTGAATTTTCAATCTGTAACGTTAGGATAAACAGTAAACTACCGATCTGCAAAGTTCCTATGCTTTATGTCAAGTACCACTCGTGAAACTGGGGAAAACAGCACCTCAATGTCAAAAGTGGGACTGAATTCAAATTAATCAAGTGCCCCTCCTCTCACTTTACACCCTGGGTGAGCTTTGAAGCAGACAGTATCCTGGGCGAGCCTTTCAGCAGACAGTATCCTGGACAAGCCTTGAAGCAGACAGTATCCTGGGCGAGCCTTTCCTGGGCGAGCCTTTAAGCAGACAGTATCCTGAGCGAGCCTTTAAGCAGACAGTATCCTGGGCGAGCCTTGAAGCAGACAGTATCCTGGGCGAGCCTTTAAGCAGACAGCATGGTCTAATTATCTTGCCCTTTTATTTTCTCATTTCAATCAGTTCATTTCAACATATGGGCAACTAAGTTTCTTTGACCGAATGTCTACAGAAGCAGAGTAATGGAGCAATGATTCAGTGAGTTACCTTAGCCAATTTCCATCATTCCAGGAAAAAAGCGTCTCACGACAGCACGCCTTTTTATTAAGCTCGCGCCCGTCTGCCGTCGGATCAGAGGTGTAGCAGCCAGTTAACATTATGGGGAAGAAGATGACTTCAGCACACCAGACGCTGTGGCTCATCACTCAAAATCCAAAAGTAAATTTCTGCTTCTGCTACCATCATCATCATCATCATCATCACCATAACTGCTATCACCAATACTTCCGCCACCACCATCACCATCAACACTACTACTACTACTACTACTACTTTACAACTATCACTGCTACATAGTTAAGTAACGAAACTATGCAGTAAAGGCATGACTGTTACTGTTTCGGAATTAAATTCGTGAAACACTTTTTTATTTCCTTTTCACAATAATTGTGTGTGTAAAAAGCGTTCGAGATGGTTGATAAAACGGAATTAAACCATTTTTGAGAGATTTGCGCAATTACGATGGGATCTTTTACCATCATAAGAATTAGGAGATTACATGGGTGCTAAATTCACTCTTAGCAGAATTGGTTCACAACAATTCTGCAGAACATTATAGACTTGCTACAGACTAATTCTTACGAATGTAAGAGATCCTGTCGTTAATGTGGAAGCTCTCAATCTCTATAATAATGATAGTCTAATTCATTATAATGGTAGAAGTAACCTTACGTCTTGATAGCTTAAAATATTGAAGTGGTATATGAAAAAGAGGTAAAATCCACACCCTCCCTCCCCCAGATGGCTCCCTCAGCCGCTACGCCCCTGTAAGAGTGTGAGAGTAGGTGCCCGATGTTATTAGCGGAGCCCGGTCGGCCCATTGTGTTTTAACCCGCTCCTGACGGGCGAGGGGACCCGCTCAACTTGCATGTATGTTAGTACGGCGGCCGTGCGTGCATAGCGCGTGAAGTGAGAGGGTTAAAAATAAATGATCAATCTATCTCGGAGTGTTTGGGTGGTGTCAGAAGTAACTCGGACCATTTCATTGCGATTTTTCTGGGTTCGATGGAGTTGTTTGCCCTTGACATTTCTACGTAGAACTGGCCCTGTCAGCTCAGGTACTGTCCTTCACCGCTTTTTGTTCGTGTGTTTGTTTTGTTTGATTGTTTGTAATATACAACCGTGAGAAATTTACCGATATTTTATATTCTCATCTCTTATTTTGGATGCAGTCGAAATTAGTTTGACCTCATTCATGTAATCGACACTTTTCGCTGTGCCAAAACATTTTCCAGGAAACAATGTTTTCTGTGACTCTACTGGCAATCCCGCTTTACAACATTCTCCGCTTAATGGCAGTTCTCTCATGTACTCCTAGAATTGCTATTATACGAAGTTGACTTCACTTGCCAGAATTGTTATTAAATGGGAGCTGACTTCACTTACCAAACCTAGCTGTGGCTTAAAAACATTGTCATAGAAGAAAAACTGAGTTTTTAAAAAATGAAATTAAATGCTGAAAATTAAATTACATGTGTTCTTAAATCGGAAGAAAAGAGAGGTTGGCTTTTTTTCACTCACTGATATCGATTTTTACTAGAACTGTCATAAACCAGAATCCAATTAGATGAAAGACCTCTTTTGTGTTTGCGTTTTTTGAGTGACAACGGCATTTGAGATCTGGGTCAAGTCTGCGCCTGAGTAAAGTGACAGATCTATCATTCTTAACAATTTACGACATCAAACAAAACTTGGAAAGAGTGTTGTATATCACTGTACTTTTTTTGGTAGCAACTTAAATCCCATTCTTGACAGGAATCGTGAATGATCGAAGAACACGTTATTCACGTACTTTACAGTACATTTAAAATGGATAAAAAATTAACATCTAAAGAAAGAACGGTGCCATTTTCCGTTCCAAAAGTTTAACAACAAGCACAAAATGATTTTTTTGCCTTGCGTTATTTCCGTAAACTTTGGTGCTGAACGCAGCTTTATGGCATCAAGAGATACATAATTGGGAGTAACCATTACAAATTATTGTTGTTTTCTTCGAATTCCTATGTCTCAATCGTGATCCAGTCGCTCACCAAACACCCAAAACATCCACAGATAACAATATCCCTCTTATAAGTTTTTGAGCGTATGCCACGGTTTCTTTGAGAAGCTCCCAATGTCATAAATATAAGCTTGTATTTTTTTTTTTATAGATGAGGGTACACAAGAAAGAAACACTTCAAAGATAAACTGCAATTGCAAAACTTTTCATACTGGGGCACCACATAGAAGATCAGATGTGTTGTCATGTTCTGAAGATAGTAATTCAGATTTTCGATAAAGCGTCAGCAAAAGGTGACCATCCCTGCGTTGACGACATTGGCAGCGTCAGTACTGAATCTGTTTTGTTCAGAATAGGCGCGAACTGTTCTTTGCAATTAGGCGTATCACTGGCTGTTCTACAGACGAACATGCCCTCTCGGATTGGTTGACGCACAAGGCTCGTCACGCTATTTTGACTGTACATGCATGTTGCTTGCATTAAGGAAGATTCTCTCCCTTTGCAACATCTTACTAGTGTTAGGAAGTAATGAGCCGAAACACTTGTCATGTCTAATGGAGCTTCTTACATCTTCGTCTCAAGATATTCTCAAAGGTGGTCTAGAGAATAACGCTTGTCTCTTGAAACGAAAGATCTCGAGGACGAATTTCGTGTGAATGCATGTGTGACTGCGTGCATGTGGGTGATATATTATGTGTGCTTTTTTCTACAACCGTACTCATGTTGCATTTTGTATTACTTAAATGTAATATTTATACTATAAAATATAAACGTCCGGCTATCTGCACCACTTTAAAAGTAACAATACTAGACATGATAAATAATAAAATCACAGAAAGTTCAGGATCTGAGAGATACAACATGGCATTATCACACACATACATACATTCATACACATATTTTTATATATAAACTCTTCAAATTTCAAATCAGAGAGTGACTTAAAATTTATTAAATCGCATCAAGTTATTTGTTAATTTCAAAATAGAATAGAATAGAATAGAATAGAGTAGAATAGAATAGAAAAGAATACAATACAATACAATACAATACAATACAATACAATACAATACAATACAATACAATACGATACGACACGATACGATACGATACGATACGATACGATACGATACGATACAATACAATACAATACAATACAATACAATACAATACAATACAACACAATACAATACAATACAATACAATGCAATACAATACAATAATTTCAGTTGCTCAGGTATACAGAACAAAAAATTTTATGCTCAAACATTACAGATATTTTTTGAATGACTACAACTGACGAACATAATGTACAGAAGAGCGAAAAGATGTATCTTCTATCTTTAGGCATTAATAATACTGTTATACGATAGTGTACAACCACATGAGCTAAAGTTGTGTACGATTCCTTCTAACCGCCGGCTCATCCTTGGATATTTATCGTGCTGTCTGAAAAGGCACCTTTTTGTCGGTGGGCTGACAAGGATGCAAATCTTATCTCAGATACTTATATAGCCATGGGGTGTTGTCAAGGTACGTTAAAATCTAACGTTCTCCTAGCAAGCCCTCTTAGTGTCAAGATGTAATTAAGCGAAGCATTGCCTTGTTTGACGGGCAAAGCGTTTTATCACTCATCTCTCGATCTTCAATTCTTTCGCTCAGCGAGTTTCTCATCGTTCTGTTGTCCAGTAGCTAGTATAGTCGTAGGTATGTTATATCCATCTTTACCTATTCTTTGCAATGATGATTTTGAGCTCACGACCGACAAAATTTATTTTGTTCCAGTTGCGCCGTCCGATCGTAACTATCAGAAAACAAGCCCTCCTACAGAAGGCCATGGACACTGCCTCGACTCAGATCGATAATGCTTCCATATTTCAAATACCAGACGATTGTTACATCAATTGTCCTTTCCGTAACGTTCGGGGGGCACACTGAACTTGTGATCTGTAAAGATTCTATGCAAAATGGAGTCCTCTGCTTCCGGAATTGCATGAATTCAAAACAATGAAGTGTTCCATCAAGCCTTCACCCTGTTTTTCTGGCAGTGCTGCTTTCTTACTTTCACAGAATGAACGTTCTATTAGGTATTTTCAGCTCCATCACGTGACCTGGCAAATCTTGCTCACACGTTGGTTTGTTTACATGCTCTGCTCATGTATGATTATTCGTCACTTATCAAGATATCCTAGCAATCCCTAGATCACGTGGTGTAACTGACCCGTCTGAAAATACCTCATTGCTACTACTGTTTCTGACTTCATACCCACTGTCCTTTCTTCAGAGTAATAATAGTAGTAATTCTAATGATAATAATAATTCTTCTTACTGTTATAACAACAACACAACAACAACAACAACAACAACAACAACAACAACAACAACAACAACAACATTATCATCAACAACAACAACAACAACAACAGCAACAACAACAACAACAGCAGCAACATCATCATCATTATCAACAACAAATGCAACAAAACAGCAAAAACAGCAACAACAACAAGAACAGCTAAAATATGGTTGATGTTTATAATTCTTCTACTTAGACAATGCATCATCATTATCAACAACAACAACAACAACAACAACAACAACAACAACAACAACAGCAACATCATCATCATTATCAACAACAAATGCAACAACAACAGCAAAAACAGCAACAACAACAAGAACAGCTAAAATATAGTTGATGTTTATAATTCTTCTACTTAGACAATGCAAACTTGTTATGTGCCTTGACATTATTGTTACCCCGGCAGGCCAAATCGCTTAACTACGTTTTCAACTACATGATGGGAAATAAGCAGTTCAGGGTTTCATTATGCGACCACTCATCACTGACATTCCGACAATAGCTTAACTATATATAGCCGGATGTGTACCTCCGAGAAGGGCGAACAAGTAGTATTTGAATGAATTGTTTATCCAATGCTCTTGTAATAGCCCCATGTCTAGAGTTTTCGTCTAGTCGGAATGCACTACCAGCTATCGTCCAACATAACATCTTTCGTTCCTGCTAGTCGACACTTCTTCAAATTATAATTTATTGTGCTCCTGGTTGGTGTCTTGTGTTGCTTGTCATTTAGACATTTACAAAGGCATTTATCAAATTAACTTTTCCCTCCTCTATCATAAATCACATTATGGCTAAAATAGAGTTTCCTCTGACAATTAATGATAATGAACAAGCGGCCTGTGGTGCTCTTAGAAAACTGTAAGGAAAATAAATGAATATTCATATTGGCACAAACATGTAACGTCACCTCGGTGTAACAAGGCGGTATTACTCCATGGCCAATACAGCACCACAGAGCCAATATTTCTGTTGGGAATGATTAACTCTAGACCGGGTAGTTTTAACCCGCCCCCCCTCCATTATTTCCTCCAACCCCCGCTCCCCCGCTCCCTCCAAACAGGCGGCCATTTTTTTCCTTTACCGGAAATTCACCGTCAAGAAAGTCTCATCCACTCTTCCCTTGTTCACACTCTGCAAAACATCTGCAGCTGAAAACAAACAAGTCAAATGCATACCAAAACAAATATGCGCACTCACAGGAAGAAAAAAACAACAAAAAAACGAAAGAAGAATTTAAGACAAGCAATAGTTCTAGAACTATTACAGTTGGGTGCGAACTTTGAATGGTTTTAGCAGATACGCCACCATGCTGAGAGCTGGCAGGGTCACTTCAACCTGCTCAGAACCCCCGGTGGGTTATTTTTCTTTACGACACTGTAGAATTTACTCAATATTTTCAACAAAATCTGACATGCTTTTTTCCAAGTCTGACACAATGCTCCCATTCGGCTTGCTTTCTCTGGATAGGGACCGTTCAACAGTCATGCGTTTGGTTTGTTAGGGAACGGAGTTGCGTAAACTCTTAGATGTACACCAGTCTAGCGGAAGCTTCTAAGCTCCATAAAGAGAGAGAAAGAGACAGACAGACAGACAGACAGACAGACAGACAGACAGACAGACAGAACAGACAGACAGACAGACAGACAGACAGACAGACAGACAGACAGACAGACAGTTAAAGAGATGAATATTGAAAATAGAAAATAAATGCGTTTATCATGCACGTATTTGCTGACGCAGCTTAACATCATTTATCACCCCAGAAGGTTAGAACACCCAATAAATTTCCTGGCCTCATGATGAGCATACAGATCGGTTGCCATTTCCAGGTGCTTATCAGTAATATTAAGACTGCCGCGTGTACTTCCTACAGCCAGGTAACCATTAACTTGAAGATAAGTCAAACAAGGAGAATATAAACGAACAGCATCAATAAGATATATTATGCTGATTACATTATATATTGTCAAATGAATATGGAGGGCAGGGAGGTGAATCCGCGACATTTCGACCCTATGTACCTCGCAACCATCATCCGGCAGGTTGCTCTCAAAATGAGCCGGGCCGCTGTGTTTCCATCTTCTTCAAGGGCAAGGCTTAAACCCAGAGAAACCGTAGCGTAGCGCGACCAGGATCTACGCACTTAAGCCTAAGCTTTCGCGGGTGTAGCAGAATCTGTATTTCGGAGATGGAGTCAAAACAAACCATTTCATTGAAGATGAGTCTGTTTCCTTTCTAGAATAAGAAGCAAAAAAAAAAAAAAGAAAATATGGATAATTAAGAGAGAAAGTGCCCAGGTGCGGGGATCCCAATCGCGCGCAGACACAGAACTGTTTTGCTACAACAAACACTGAGTTGTGCTAGTAGTGTTCTGGAATGAAAAAAAGTCCATATTTTTGAAAAAGGACGTTTTCAACAAAGTTTGTCTAAGTCAGTCTAGTGGTGTTCTGGAATGAAAGAAAAATGCCCATAGTTTCGAATGAGGGCGTTTTCAACAAAGGTTGTCTCAGTTGTCCTTATGTCCTAGTGGTGCTTTGGATCAAGAAGAAGAAGTCCATAGTGACGAATAAAGGCGTTTTCAATAAATTTTGTCTGAGTCATCCTAGTGGTGCTCTGGCTGAAAAAAAATACAGTCCACATTTTCGAATAAGTGCATTTTTTAACAAAGTTTGTCTGAGTCTGCTATGATCCAGAGATTCTATATTCGAGAGAAACAGAAAGCACTACACAATATGCGCGTTTCTTTTTTTCAAAATTTCAGTTTTTCTGTGCAAGATGAAATAACAGTAGCAATCTCTGAATAATAACAACATTCTCTGGTTCCAGGGAATGCTTTGAAGAGTGTCATTTCTATTATATTTCTTATGGAACATATTTCAGAGTGTATAACCATCATATTAATAATGAACTGCACCCAGGACATTCTATCATAAAATCCATCGAACCGTGAAATGAGAGTTTAAATCATTCAGTCAGCAACGACATGTTTACCATGTTCCATGATTTCTCATTTCCGGTCAGTGTCACGAGCAAACTTGTGAACAATGGAACGTTCACCTGTTGTCAGCGTTGGACATATTCGATTAGAAGTAATCGATTACTATAAATAACGTTAAAAAACCACAGCACATTTTTTTTATTATTTGATCACTGCCTGATTAATGCACAATAACTGACTGACATAAAAGATAATTGCAAAAAGCAAAAAAAAAATTCGAGCATGTTATTTCCTAAAAACATATACTTTAATTTTTCCACTTCCCGGTCCTATCTGTTCTTCCGGTGTCATCTGATTTATCCCGGCATTTGGATCAACAATTTGCATAAGAAACTGAGCGTTATGTATAGTTTGGCCGAATAAAGCTATTTGGTGAAAAAGTGCTCCGTTCAAAATATCATGAAGATATGCTGAATCGTAAAATACCATGCCGAGATGCGAAAACAGTTTGACTGGCGGATGATGACACTTCAAATTTTCCTCCTGGAAGGAAGGTGATAGAGGTAGAGACAGTAATAAATTCTGAATAAGAGCAGTATATTTTTGGCCNCATCTAATTCATGAGTAGTAAAGCATGTACCGTCCAGTAATCGCCACAAGTAATGGAGCATTATTTTGATTACCTGTGGCTGAAGTAATCTGTAGAGATGAATACTAAAATACCTAGGTATCGCCCACCATTAATTTGTTTCCCTCTCGCCTCTGTTAGTATGAACCGTAAACTTGCATTGATGGGCTTCGGCAGAACTAAATAATATGATACGACTTTACGACATCGAACCTCGTACACCTGTAAAAGGAAAAAACTTCATCAAACCTAACTATTTGTCCTGGTTCAGTGGTTAACGTTTCTGTATTCACATATATGATATCTAAAATTTAAAAGTACAACACTGCTTTATCGCTGATTAAAATGAAAACTGGGAGAAGCATCCGCCGTTTAGATAAATTTATTTGTCTAAAATCAAAACGTTATTTTGACGCTATCCTTTATTTATTATATATATATATATATATGNTGTGTGTGTGTGTGTGTGTGTGTGTGTGTGTGTGTGTGTGTGTGTGTGTGTGTGTGTGTGTTTGTGTGTGCCTTTTGCTATATTTAAGCAAAATATGTTGACAAATTTTTAAACCAAACGAATTTTCTTTGGACGACTTTTCCCCCGATGAAAACCTTGTGTTGTGCAATTTGTTAAGCATCAATCGAGTCATTCAGAAAAAAAAAACAGTTGCATAATCTAATTAAAACAACAACAATGACAACAAAACACACTGTTTATGGTAGCTTGATGAAGGCCAGTATGTATGTTATGTGTATATGTAATGGGGAGAGAGAGAAAGAGAGAGAGAGAGAGAGAGAGAGAGAGAGTGGTCGTAAGTGTTGGAAGAGTCAGAACTTGTATTCTAGCTTGTATTCATTGTTATTTCCTTAATCCACTGACATAAATCAATATTTTGATACATCCGAATCAGGTATATCTCTCATAATTCTGTGAACCGTCGTCTTTATGTATTGCTCCGAATTGAACACTTAAAAAAAAAAAAAAGGAACAAAAATGAATAATATAATTGACACATAAATATCCACCCAGAAATACATGGAGGTAACTGGTATCAAAATTTCCTGACCTAACCTAGATTACTAATGAACGGAAATTCCCCATTAAGTGCGCATTTCTCTTAATGTGATAGGTATTTTGGAGCCAGAGTGAATATCAAGCTCCTTCCTCAGGGAGGAGAATTATCATGAGAGACTGTGCCAGTCTGTTCATTTAGATACCAATGACATGTTTGAACTTTCGCAGCCCCAATGGCCGACGAGGGCATATAGGTGGTGTTACCCTGGGGTTGAGCACAGACATATAGATTGTTTTCGGAAATGGGTCAAACATTTTATAAATTAATGTTTTATGAGCATTAACTAATTACTGTGCCTCTGCAGATGACTTGTGAGTGTATTTGAGTGAGAGTGTTAACGCCTATGACTTTACTGAAAGAGTATCATTTTATGAATCCTTAATAGCTTTGTCTTGGCTGATGTCACAGGCTCACTGAATCCACTAAAACCGTCTGATGCAGACATTCCTTTTACCCATTCTTGAAGATGGCAATGACATTAAAACTTACAGCCCCAGGTGTTGTTTTTTTTTTAAAGTTATAGCAAAAGTTTTGACAAAAGTCACATTATTTATAGATCTTGTCAGTGACTAAATGAGATCATGAGTAGATGAAACCGGTGATCGGGAATCTATGGCGTTACTTTCTCTCGTAACTGGGACAATCTTTTCGTATAATAATAATGAAGCATTACATGATGTCTCAAATAACTATGCAACACAATCAAGCTATCCATTTAAAAATACGAAACGAAATAAATCCACGATATTGCGTCTCGCACGTATATGCTCATGATATCAGGTTTTGTTCTGTTTTTTGTTTGTATAGCTCTGCCAGATGCTCATATATTTTATATTTCTTCTCACGCGTCACGCCTTCTCCTTTCTTAAGTTTGGTGCATCCGTCTAACGAGACCAAATGCAGCCTTGGCATACTGATCGAAATCAGTTCATCCGCATTCACCTTAGGCAAAGTGTGAGTTTGGAGATCAGTCGAGAGAGGGATTTTCCAACAGCCATTAGATCTCAAATTCACAGAAATTTACTTCCCCACCTCGGCGCCGCCTTCGTGCGTTCCACAGGAGAACGACGTGCTCTCTGGGAAGAGTTTGCTGGGAAGATTTTACGAGAGGCAAGATGCGTTTATATCGTCGGTGCTATTAAACGCAATCAACATTTAAGAAAATAAAATGCCGGAGAAGCAAAATCTTTTCCAATTGCTTTCATAACCCGCAGCGATATTCTCGCTGTGGTTTGCGGAATGCCGGAAGCTTACCGATAATATACTGAATTCATAGATGAACTGCTTGAGATACTGGTATTGAAGTTGACACAATTTCAAACGGGACAACTGGGCTGCCCTTTATGGGAATACGGCATTTATTCATAACGTAGTTATTAGGAATGTTTTATTGATATCTGTGTATAATAGGTGTCTGAACCGGGGAATACTTGCTGCTGATGCTAGGGATAGACAGAAGGGTAAGATAGATGTTGGACGGGCGTTCGGATGGTTGGACTTACAAACAGTTAGAGTCAGGCAGTCAGGCAGGCAATCAGGCAGGCAGGCAGACAGGTAGGCAGTCAATCAGTCAGTCAGTCAGTCAGTCAAACTGACAGGCAGGCGGGCAGGGAGGACAGGCGAAAAGGCAGGAGGCAGGCAGATAGCCAACAAAACTGACAGCAATAAACTATACATAGAAAGGGAAGGTGAGGAAACTGATAGGTGTAAAGAATAAAAGTGATGGAAGTTTTTCAATGATACACTTACATAATATTGGATTATGAGTCTGGCACATGGCTGTGAACACACACACACACACACACACACACACACACACACACACACACACACACACACATACACACACGGTAATATAAACGCATACGATTTTCTTTGTTCGCATCATTAAGCAGGTAAAAACAGTGTACTCGTATTGAGACTACAGTGTATTGGGAGCATTGAAGCTGTAGTTGTTTTCACTATTAAGAACCATGAAACGTAATCAAAACTCACTGATTCGTTGTTACACGCGTGGCGTGTGTACCCAATATCCCCCAAAACCTCACCTTTCCAAGTTATTGCCTGGGTGCAGCGCCCCTGATAATTAAAATCCATGCAGGTCAAGACGTCTTCACCCTCTCTCTCTCTCTACTGTCTCCATTGGAGAAAGAAAAGTTAACTTCCTAAAGGCAAAAATTTTGTGAATTGGGAATCAAGCAAGATGAGAAGGATCAGCTGTTATGATGGCTCACTTGGGGCCGTTACAAGGCTGTTACTCCTGGTGAGTTTTCACCAGATCTAGGGAAGTTAATCTTTTTGCCCTAGTGATTCAGTGAAGGATTAATGCTAGACATGAGGCATAATTTGTAGTGAAAAGTTGGGAATGAAAATAAATATTTTGCTCTATTAGGCGTTATAGGCGGTGAATGATTTTATTAAAATGCAAGTGATCAGTGCCTGTAAATGGCAGCGGCACTGTATACTTCCAAGAGAGTTGAAAAAGTCATAGAATGATCTAGCCTGCTGGAGTAATAATTATTTGAAGGAGGGCTCATTAGCCTGGATACGAGACTTATAAACGGCATTGTCATTATTACTATTGTTATTATTAATATTATCATGGCAGTTTGCGGCACTAATCAGTTTACTAAATGATAATCTAAACTCAGTCTTATCATTTTCTTAAAATCCACCACCGACCAGTTCCTCACCTTGTAAACCTACATCCAGAAAATTGTCTCAACATGTAAGGTCCACACAATATCCATAGGTCGAGTTTTGTTTTTTTTTGTTTGGTCTCTACGCTATGCTGTTTAAAGAACAAGAGAAGGAAATACATACGCGTAAAACAAATGCCTTCTCTGTCCAGTCGGGTAGATATACGACGAAACCTTAAAAAAAAACACAAAAAAACTGAAGAGTTCTTAACGATTTACGACCTTACGGGATGTGGTGAGCAACAGGCAAAAAGTCTACCAAAAACTGAGAACCGGAAATGTGTTAAAACTAGGACAGATCCAAAATGGCCACCGTCGAATTTGAAAAATCCAGTATGCGGTGGTACTTTTCGTAATACTAGGTCTAAAATAGTATTTCTAGTGTCTAGACTGAGGTTTGGTGGTGTTTATTCATGTTTTTCTACTAATTTATCTGCCGCTCTAATACTTGCAATATGATTAGCACGTATAAGTATCATAAACAGTTTTAAAGGCTTTAGATAGAGTGCTTAGGGAAACCTAGTAAAATTTGACTATAGTATAATGTATAGCATGGTGAAATGGCAAAAATATGAGTAGCAGCCCTGGATCTTTGAGTTCACTTGTTTTGTGTATACATAGAACATGTTACATTATGTATTTGTATTCATGTAGTTGTTCTGCACATTTGAAAATGTTGAATAAAAGAATTCTTTTTAAAACAATCATTCGGCATGTGTCATCCTTGCCATCTTTATACCTCCGAGTACGTGCTTCTTGTAGTCTACTGAAGACTTGGAGAAAACCCCAGATGTGATGTTTTTCTCATGGTTTTGCAGACTTATCACTGCCAGCAGTCTTGTAGGCCTAGAGTGTTTTTATAATGACGATGTGCTTTATTATGCCGAATATTCATCCAACAAGAACACATATTTCAGTACCTATTTAAAAGAGTACCATCATGTATAATATCAATTCATCTATTTATCAGTGAGTCCGACTGTCATCCATGTACCTGTTTATCTGTGTGTCAGTCCGTCCATCAATCTGTAGCCTAATTTTGTCAGTCTGTCTGTTTGCCTCTGTGTGTGTGTGTGTGTGTGTGTGTGTGTGTGTGTGTGTGTGTGTGTCTGTCTGTCTGTCTGTCTGTCTGTCTCCTTCCAAGCGACCTGCGTAATACTTGCCGTTCCTCTTCTCGCCCATCCTTTTTCGCAATTCCGTTTCTCGTGTTTTCTTTCTTTCCTTTCTCATAACTCATTTGCTTCTTTCTATTTGTGGCGTAATCTGTGCGCTTTCTAACATCCCATCTTGCTTTTCTCCCAGCCTTCATAATTCAGGGCAAATATGAACAGCTGATCTCGTTTAATTGCAACTCGAAAATTTCAAGGTATTGCGACTGAGAGAAGTTGCAATTACTCTGTGAATTTCAGCTATAGATGTTTCTGACAAAGACCAGGATGGCAAAATATGTGGAATAAAGTACCTGCCTTTGTAACATGTCTCTATTCGTATGAAAACTCATATATTTTTTTATGCATACAAAATACAATAATAGTATTCTGTTATCTGAACAAACAAAAAAAACCACCGGAAAAACTGTTATCAAACAGAAATTGCGGTTAAGGGGACTGCCATTATGCGGCGGCAACGGTATATTTATATACATAATGTTCATATTTTGATCTTCCCGGCGATTATCAGTGAAAACATTACTCACTAATACGCTCACTTCAAAATTGTGCACGCGCTCGTCTGCACCACTCACCCATGCAACATTAACACCATAATCCGTGCATTGGCAGGTGTGCAATATCAAAATTACCAGGGCTGTAACGACCTCCCTGGGGTTCTTGTCCGAACCTTTCACTCTCCAAACCTCCCTCCTTCAAAGTCATCTCTTCAAAGGCTATTTTTGTACACTGCCTTCAACAGCCCTTAAAGCGACCCTTACTGTGGCCTAGTGGATAGAGGTTTGAAGTTGGGCATGATGGGGCATCACAAGGTTGTGAGTTCAATCCCCCCCACTCTGTACTTTCTCCGTCCGCCATGGCCCATTAGCTGTATAATCTGCTTTGCATGAACATTCATTCACGTGACATAAGATGAAGCTGTTATTCTATAGATCTAGGTTGTAAACATGTACTGTAGAAATGAACATTCTCTCACTGCCACCTGTTTTACTTGAGAAATTTTGGTAAACCTGCCTGCCATTGTATTAGTTTCTCAGCGGTCTGTTACCATTACTAGTTTGAATAAAACAACAGATGTAGGGCACATTGAATAATGCACAACTAAAACATCAGTCAGTCAGTCAGTCAGTCAGTCAGTCAGTCAGTCAGCCAGCCAGCCAGCCATCCAGTCAGTCAGTCAGTCAGTCAGTCAGTCATTCAGTCAGTCAGTCAGTCAGTCAGTCAGTCAGCCAGCCAGCCAGCCAGCCAGCCAGCCAGCCAGCCATCCAGTCAGTCAGTCAGTCAGCCAGCCAGTCAGTCAGTCAGTCAGTCAGTCAGTCAGTCAGTCAGTCAATCAGTCAGTCAGTCAGTCATTTAGTCAGTCAGTCAGTCAGCCAGACCATTGACACGATTTCTCCCTGTCTGAATTTCTCCCACTTATTCCTAACAACTACGATTCTCACGGAAGACAGGTGGAAACAAGAGAGGTTCACAGATGTGTTTAGCACAACGGTAAATACACAACTGTCATCCAGTGGCGTCCATGAGCTGAAAGGGGATGGGAGACATCAACAGTATGTTGACTCCCCCATCTCCCCATCTAAATAAACTTAGCAGCTTGCCACCACTAATATATACATTCAAATCAAGAATGTCTCACTCACTGACAACTGTGACTATCTCATACCACTCTCCCTCCCCCAACGCCAACAAAAAAACAAACAAACAAACAAACAAACAAACAAACAAACAAACAAAGTCCCAGTTTGTTTGTTACTTCCTGTTTGCTACGCCACTGATGCATGTAGCCGGAAAGATCCACACTAATTAATACCTGTACAAATATTAGACATGCCCAGCAAAACGACATTGTATCATCTCTCTAAACAGATTTACATGTCGCTCAACACTCATTTCAGCCTCCTGAGAATCGTGCACCTGATAGAGAACACTCTGGATCAGATCGTCCATGATGATTGAAAATGTTGTATCTTATAAATTTGCTCATCTGCAAATGTTGGTGTAAGCTGGTTCAAAATGTTAAAAAGAATCCAATGGCAGTATAAGTTAGAATTCTTTTTTTTGGTTCCAACATTTAAGAAAGTAACAAAAGAAGACTTAAGTCTCTTCATGCTAACTAGTAAAGATATTGATTGTGATTCCTTTTCTTCAAACCTCGGCGCTGTGAAAAACGACGTTATATATCCAGCAAACTCGAAATAACGTGCACTGGTCGTCCGGATATATGTAGGTGAGAAGGGGAGGGGCAAGAGGAAGCAATATCATTTCCAGTCTGGTTAAAATGTGTAACTTGAATCAGAGTAATTTTCTCTTAAATCTTCTTGCTGATCTTTCTTCTCACTTTTTTTGGTGTTCCTTCCAAAAGGATGAACAGAGTGACGCCGTCATTAGAGAGTTGTGTTTTTGCACAGCGCACCGCACTGCACTCTTGTTGACCCCAGAACTCCGGCAAATTTCATAAGAAATATATCAGAGCACTCTCGCTCCAGCTTAGTTTAAGGTTAGGGGCAGGTTAGCAGTAGATTTAAGGAGGAAAACGTGATACAATCTATAATTATACATCATCGTTGTCTAGAATTCTCTCATTAGCGTTTTCTCTCTCTTATCTTTCCTTTAACCCTACACCAAGCTTTTGCGAGAATATAATGACTAATACAACGTATGAAATCAAAGAGTACGCGGTGCCTAGTGTTAGGCAGCCAAACTATGCTTTAAGTTAAGATTTAGGTTTATGAAGGGCAGTATCATGGAACTCTCTCAAAAGCATATATACTGATGGTTAGGGGCAGCAGAAGGAGCTGAACCCAGAAGATCTGCAACAAATTTCGTAAACAATGTCGAGAAGAAGTTGATACGCCCCCGGATTTACGAAAGCTTAATTAACGGAAGGGATAGCGCATGTCGTGTGCATTATGCAATCCTCAATTTCCCTTCCATTCTTTGGTAATCCTCTGGCAAGATGGTTGTCACTCTAACTCTTCGATCCAGTGTCTGCCGAAACGTCTTTCTTGCGCTCCTGTTTTTAATTTTTGGTTCATTCACGGAGTGTAGTAAAAAAAGCAAAATGATTGTTTTGTATATTTAACGAACAACACATTACTCACCTGACATTACTGGTCTGATATAACCCTGCACTGAGTCATGATTATTGTTTTGACAGTTACTATGAAGTTGTTTTTCAGAATTCAACATTAACTTACAACTGCCTAGCATAGAATAGTTGATATGGAGATCCTCGTAATGGGGTATCTGTGTGAATGAATGAATGAATGAATGAATGAATGAATGAATGAATGAATGAATGAATGAATGAATGTGCGAGTAAGTAAGCGGGTGAATGAATGCTTGAGTGAGTATATGAACTGCTGCACGCGAGATTATTCTGAGTTGAGAATAATTTGTTTGTTTGTTTGTTTGTTTGTTTGTTTGTTTGTTTTTTGTTTGTTTGTTTGTTTGGTTGTTTGTTTGTTTGTTTGTTTGTTTGTTTGTTTGTTTGTCAGCTCGTTGTTTTATGGGGAGAGGGGACAGAGGAGGAGGTCTTTTCGCTCATCCCATTTCTTAATTTTGCCAGTATGTATTCGGTGTCTGAAATGGCGTACTTGGATTAATCTAAATTACTGGAGTCTGGGTGGAGGCCCTGGCACGTCCATATCACCAGACAGTAAGTCGGACTATCTTCTTTTGAGGCCGGTCAGTCGGCTGGGACTCGTGCGTGTCACGTACGGCAAGAAGGATAGGGTGAGAGAGTACTAAATCCCTTAGGCCCGTACGTTAGTCGTGAGCGGCTCTCGTTTAATCGGGACCAAAATAGATGGCGGGGGGTATAGAGATGATGAAAAGAAAGGGAAAGAGGAAAGAAAGAAAAAGAATGGAGGATTGGAAAGGAATGAAAGAATGTACGCGAAACCAGAAAGTTTGGAAGTAGGAACTCAAGAAAAATGAGAAGGAAAGAATCGATAGACGACAAGAAAATATCACGGACATATGTTATAGAATAAGAAATGAAAAAAAGACAGATGAGAGAAGGAGAGAAAGAAAATGAAAGAAACTAGAAAGAAAACACAAGAACATTAGAAAACACAGGCAATAGAAAAAGAAACACAAAATGAAATACTAGAAATAGAAAATTGCAACGAATTAAGAATGAACAGAAAGTGAGATTCAAGAGAAAGGAGAACAGGAAAATGTGAAAAGGAAGGAAGAGAGATAGCGAACGACTTCCAAATGACAGATGAAGAGATGAAATGTAGGAAGATTGACTGAGAGATAAAGGAAGAAGAAGAGAAGCTGATCGATACCTGGCGAAGAAGTCTGTGTGAAGACACGGAAATAACAATGAGGTTGTGAATCCCAGAGGTGTAGATAAGGAGGGCCCTGTCAGGAGGTGAGGAAGGGAATAGAGGGAGGGGGCTTTGTCCCTAATAAGAAGTCTATGTTCCGTCAATGAATCTGAGCTGCCTCCTATGGTTTGGTTTATTAGAATATCATTCTTAGAGATTCCATCTGAACATCCATTGTGTCCTGTTCACTGAGTGTCCCTTTCCTATAACACTGAAAGTGTGTGTGTGTGTGTGTGTGTGTGTGTGTGTGTGTGTGTGTGTGTGTGTGTGTGTGT
>JAWQUT010000474.1:500294-517992 GCA_033807755.1 Ellobium chinense
GAGAGAGAGAGAGAGAGAGAGAGAGAGAGAGAGAGAGAGAGAGAGAGAGATTTTTATCAAACTTGTTTCCTGAGGTCGAATGCCCTATCAGAATGTTATGCTATATTTTCAGTTGATCTGTAAACTTGCGAAGCTTGTAAACATGAATCATAAGAAATACGTAATTTGGCCACGGAAGTGATAATGTTTCATCCGATTGGAACCTATAGTCTATCGGATGATGATTTAAGCAGACATTGTAGACTTGATCTTGGCTCCCTGTCTACAGCTTTGTTAACACAATCCTCCCAAAGGGATTTTAAAAATGCCTCAGATTTCTCGTTACAGGAAACTGTGGTAGCAAATTATGGGAAATTTGATAATCTGTAGACTTGGCTTGCCCTTTATTTATCTCTCTCTTGCGTCAGCACAAAATTTATTTATTTAGAATTAAGTTATCTCGTTTCTAAAACAGTAAGACGTAGGAGTCAATCCAGGCTATACATTACTTTCTCTGTTGATGAGGCTTAAAGGTGAGTAAACTATTTACCCTCTCAATCCCAGAGCAATGGAGTGATAGTGCTTGGGTGAAGGAGTAGGCACCTGAGGTAAGCTAAGGGAGGGGGAGGGGTGCATAGTGGTTGTTGAGAAAGGACCTCTCTAATATGTAATATATACTCAGCAAAAAAAAGTACGCAACAATCCAAAATTCTTCGCAGTTCAATGAGCCTTTTCGAAATCAGACTTCATTATACATCAAAATCTTTATTATGTTGTCTAGAGAAGATTTAAAATAAGACTTTTAACAATGTTTACCCAACTGATAAATTTCACGTGCAAATTTTAATAGTGAAAACAGTAAAGAATGTTGCCTTTGGCTACTTGGCCTGCGTTCTTAATCCGTATTCTGCAGCGTGTCTCACTTTAATACTGTTAGCCGACTGATCAATTTACTTGGTTTTAGCAAAGAAATTCCATTTTGAATTATGCTTAAGGGCATTTGCAAGCCAGCATTCCAATAGCCGAGGTTGAAAGAATAACACAAAGGGTCAACAGGAGTACTTAAGGTTGCAGACAGTAAAAAATCTGTCATTTGGACAGATTGTGGAGTATGGCCCCTAGATTTGTGTACCTACCTGCGAATTACAGTAGTTTGTATTCTCTCCTGATTTTGTAAACTAAACCTAAAGTTTGGGTCATTCACTTCGGTTTCGGTGTGGCATTCTGTGCGGGGCGCTTGTCGTTAAGGAAACTAGTTAGCTTGTTTACACCTTTCGATGTATCGGTTCGTAGCTCGAAAGCGAAATAAAAGACCTATATTTTAAACATCATGTTTAATATAAGCTCATTGAATGCTGCAAACCATTAAAGAAGACTTGGAGATTGTGGTATTCTTGTAAGTGACAGTAGAGAAAACAGTTTCTTGGCTCAAAGAGGGAAATTGGATTAGGCTTCTGTAACTTGAAGGAAACTGTGTTTATCAGTTTGGCACTACTGCTGACCGTCCCAGAGAGGCTAAACCAACGGCTACACCTGTCAATCAGGACCCGCATATTATCCTGCGCAGGCATGAAGAAGTCCGCAGCAAACAATTAATGTTCTTATCAAATCCATGGGTCTGAGGTGCCAAGCAGTAATCTATGCAGCTGGTGGGCACAATCGGTATTAGACCCATAACTGGGGGTACATTCTGTAGAGTCTCCTTGATCCTTGCGGACAATTGAAACAATTTGAATGATCTGGATTTTAGTCTTCAGTGTCCAGAAAACGATTCGTCTACAAAGTTTCCTCATTTTACCTTTCGAAGGAACAGAGATAATCGCGAAAAACGTCGTGTTACGTAACTATTTTGACTGAATATATCTGCCAGCTTAGCGCAGCAAAATTGAGATTGAAGGTGCACAAGCTTTATGTTCGGTTACGGAGGCACAGAACATTTTGCACCCCCTCCCCCTACCTCTTCACCCGCACGCACATCTACATAATCTGCGCTGATGTATCCTCTTGATGCCTTAGTCCAGTTCTTTCACTTTTATTCATTAGCACATAATGTCGCACTAGGAATGTGTGTGCCACTAGAAAAAACCTCTATACGGCCATTAAAGTCAGGTTATTTTAAGAATACACTCCAAGTATATATATAACTGCTTGAGAAATATTACCATAATATTAGACTGAGCGTGCGACTGGTTTTCAGCGATGGGTTTTCCAAACTACCTTTACCATCGATAGCCAATTATTTATTGCCAACCTGCCACCCCGTTCTTTCTTTCTTTCTTTCTTTCTTTCTTTGTTTCTTTCTTTCTTTCTTTCTTTCTTTTTCTTTCTTTCTTTATTTCTTATTGCTTGCTTGCTTGCTTGCTTGCTTGCTTGCTTGCTTGCTTGCTTGCTTGCTTGCTTGCTTTTCAAAGATTTGTCGACGGGGATTCCCAAATCACTGACATCGCGGAAACAGTTGCAATTTAATAGGAGTACCAATTAAGGCGGCGATGTTTGTTCCACGTTTTATACTTTGGACTAAGATGTTTTTTTCTAAGAAACTATTGCGATTAAGTGATAAATTCACTGTGTTTAAGTGAACTTGACTTTAATCATCATGCCGTGTATTCCCCACGTCTCTGTTGATGACTGCAGGTGCAGAGGGCAGGTTAACTTGACGTCTCAGTATTCCCGGAATAAAACTGTGCTATCTTTCGATTTTAGAACGTGCGCACTATACACCAATCTAGAGAAACCAGTCGGACCACATGGTAGCCAGATGGAGGGTTAGGTTTATGTCTAAACTCATCATGGATTTCATTATTTAATTACTACCACTCACCGAGAGAGGAAGAAACTGTTAATGTCAGAAGCCATCTCCATAACCAGCCCTATATTTAGATTCCTCATAGGGCGTTGGAAATTGGGAGTGGGAAGAGGTGGGGGCAGGGTAGGATAAAAAGCTGTCTCGGGAATGGGGGTGGAGGAAGACAGATTGAGGAAGGGTATGATGGATAGCTAATGCCCTCTTCCCTTTTATTGGCCTTTTGAGATTTTTTAAATAAAATGTAATTGTTTCAAAGTTCTCATGTTTGAACACTTGAGTAAGATTAGGGAAAATTTAATATTGAAAGCAAATCCAGAGACACATTTTCTAGGTATTTTTTTTTCTGTTTAGGTGTAAAAGGGGTAGGGGAGTGGGGCGAATGGGGCGAGAATTCCATTGGTCTAGTGGTTATCATTCCCGTAACTTAAAATAATGAAGTTTCGCTCATGGCTAAGTGTATTTAATGCTGTGGCTTCGATAGTGCTCGAACAAAAAGTCACACGGACAAAAAGTCACATGGACAAAAAGTCACATGGACAAAAAGTCACACAGACAAAAAGTCACATGGACAAAAAGTCACACGGACAAAAAGTCACATCATAGTTTTCCTTGCGTTCAACAGAAGGAATGTTAGCTGACTGGACATTCTAGCTGTCATAATCCCTTCAGTTAGCCAAGCACTTAATAGTTCAGTGAACGTTTCCCTGCTTACCACGTGGAGGTCGAAGGGCATACTTAAGCAGGTTCAATCCTTCTGGATGATGCTCGAACAACGTAACATCTTATGTGTGAGGTGTAGGAATAACTCCTTTAGGTCACTGGTCGGACATTTTCATCCCTCTGTGTAGACGATTATCAAAGGCTTCGAAAATGATCAGGCCGTGGTGGGCGCCACTCAAGCTCATCTTAGATAGACCTCTCTGTCACCACAAAAAAAAGCGATGCGTGACTCTGCAAAGGCGTCTCTAAAGTCTGTGCATGGGTCTCACTACACAAACTCGTATCCTGGAAGTCTTCTTGAGAGGGATTGGCCGGAACCTTCGTCTCAATCGCCAAATCGAATAAAGCAGTGGCTAATGTTTTTCTATGAGAAATCGTAGAAAATATATACGTATTAAAAAATAACCGAAAATTAAAAAAAAAAAAGTTTGTGATGTTTTGCCTGGGTGTGTCTGTTTGAACCTGCTTAAGTATGTCCTTCGACCTCCACGTGGTAAGCAAGGGAAACGCTCACTGAAATGTTAGGTGCTCGGCTAACTGAAGGGATTATGGCACCTAGAATGTCCAGTCAGCTAACATTTCTTCTGTTGAACGCAAGGAAAACTATGATGTGACTTTTTGTCCGTGTGACATTTTGTCCATGTGACTTTCTGTCTGTGTGACTTTTTGTCCTAGGATAAAAGGTCATGTGACCTCGATAAGGATAGGCGGTAGATGAAGTTTCCTCCTTAGTCTAAACCCTTCTGGTGCAAACAACAGTCCAAATCATTCTGGTGCACAAAACTCTAAGTCCTTCTCAACTTTTGGTGCACAAAGCAGTCTAAACCCTTCTGGTGCACAAAACTCTAAACCTTTCTTAACTTTTGGTGCACAAAGCAATCTAAATCCAGCTGTCTTCGTGCCTGATATATCATTTCTTAGTAAGCAGGAGGCCCCAGCCTTACTCTACCTCACCTTCCAAATACCTCCCCTCCTCTCATGCGGCTCACCATAAACACACAAACATAAACAACGAATTAACTAACCCCTTGTTTTTCCTTTTGAAATTATGCTTTCCCCAGAAACTTCTCAGCAAAAAAATGCCAAACTACTTAAATGTAAACAGTATCCCTAAAAAGGAAAAAGATGTGCCCTTGCTTTCCTCTTCCTTCTTGCCCTTGCCACACCCAACTTTGTCGTGGGTTTATGACCCCGTCTAATACAAAACCGGCTTATAGGAAGCAGCCTGATGCTCTCAGACAGTCACCAACCTTCTTGGAGTCACTTTACTGATAGGAGTGCTGAAGGATTCGGAGCCGATTAAGTCAAGAGGACATTAGGCCGATTCTCCTAGATGGTCAATTGTGCGGGACAGGGCAATAGGGTATAATGCTAAATTCTTAAATTCGATATAATGGTTCTTCCGAAATCCGCTCTAACCGATATAATAAAGAAAAGAGGATTTCGATATAAGAATGACAAGCCGGATTTCGATATAGGAATGACAAGCGGGATTTCGATACAAAAAATAATGATAAGCGAGGTTTCATATTAAAATGTATAATATAGGATATAATCTCTTAAGTCAGGAGAGGAGTTCTGCGTAACATCATAATTCTCCCAACGCATTAAAATATAAAAATGCACATTTCTTAAATCAGTATAATAACTTCAAACCGAAATTCGGTACACTACTGCAGTCACAGGTATACAATATAAAAATACAGAAAAAAGAAATGGATATAATACTAAAAAATTGAAATTTGGTATAACATGACAGTCGTCGGAATACGATATAAAAAGTGAAATTATTATTCACACTTTCTTTTACGGCTGGTGAATCTTGTTGTGGTTTTGCTTCCTGTTCCGCATTATATCCTGTTCCTGTCACTGCATTTGTATATCGAAATCCAGCTCATGCAATTTTATGCCATACTGCATAATTTGGGATTCTACTGTGTCCTGAGTCATGGCAATTTTGTATCAGGTTCCGGATCTGCGATTTTATGTCCTATTTCGCTTTTCTTCTTTATACCTTCGATTCTACATTCCACTGCAAGTTCTACCTACCCTTTTTATATCTGATTCCAATGATGGAAATGATATTATATCAAATTCCTGAAATGACCATTTTATCGAATTTCTAACATGGTCATTACAGTATATCTAATTCCGGTCGAGCCATTTTATAGTCAACTACCGTTTACCCAGGACGTGTATGAGCACTCTGTCTAGACTGGATGATTGTCTACTCCGGGTGTTACTTCTGAGCGTTACTGCTACGTAGTATTCAACGATACCTCGATTTTTTTTAATAATCGCGCTTACTGATTACTACAGCAAGAGGTAATCAAGTAATTATCGACTACTTATTGCGATTACCTGACGGCACGCCTTTCCACACATCGCATTAAACCGTATTTTAGAAAAGGGGGAGGGGTGGGGTGGGAAGGAGAGATGCTTTGGCCTAGATGCTTGGGTGGATGACGGCTGAGAAGATAGGGCCTGAAAATGGAAGAAAGAATATGTTTTCAGCAAGTAACGTGTTCTGGAAGCTTGATTTTTTGCCTGGGGTACAATAACTGAGCAGTAATCGAGTAATCAGTAAGTAAACGATTACGAAGGATTTTCAACAGTAATCAAAGTAAGTGATTACATTTCCTCGATTATGCCCAGCTCCTTTGCTGCGTATAATATCTGCTTAGAATATTCCTTACGAGATGATAAAAATTATCGAAGTTCTCATCATGTGCCTTTCCTTGTTCTCACTAGATCGCCATACTTTAATAGGGAAAGAGCGAGAGAGCGAGAGAGAGAAAGAGAGAAACCGTTTTGAATGAAGCGGAGGAAAAAAACCAGTATAACTTGAAACAAAATTGAAAAATACGACCTTTATTTACTCCGTAGGAAAACTGATTTACAATGTTACACATTGTTATACATCTCATTCATAATACAGACAGATAAAGTGATACACATCATACATGTAAGTACATAACATTACAAATGAAATACATCACAAAGGCATTGCTGGTCGACAGCGGTGCAGAGCCCTGTTCCCCCAGCTCTAAAACCAGGTACTCTTGTACACCTGAGTCAAATAAGGAAATGGACGTCAAGTGTCTTTTCTAATGACACTACAGCGCTAGCGTGAACCGCCTGATCTGCTAGTCAAACACACAAATCTTAGACTTGACAGACTTCAGTTTCTGAGTATGACTCACAAACCACACAACTACCTTGCCATCGGCAGTCCAGATTGAGGGAAAAAAAAAGGAATCATTTAGGCCTGCATGTATTCTCCCAGACTTCTCATGCCGCTACTGTTTACAGCGAGGACTGCTCTCTCATAATAGTGCTATCTCCTTACAAAACAAGCATTCTTGTCTATTTAACGGGGCTGCTTGTGTTTTCAACGAGCAGAACAACACGGAATCCAGTGTTCAAGTACCGTCTCCATGGTCTGTTCCAAGCATTTCTGCCACTTTCTGTCCTCTGACAGCACACACGACTCAACAAAAGCGAAGGAGATGGTGTTCAAGGTGTCATACAGTAATGTCACTACGACTTTATAATGTCAGTGTATTCTAATGACAAATGAACAAGCTTTATTTATGTATGAATTAAGTCAAAGCAATTGTACAAACATGCAAGATATAATTTCACTGCAGATGATCAGAATTTTTCAAAGGGGAATATCTTAAAAGTGACATTTTTTAAGCAATAGGCCAGTTCGCCATACACCCGACGAAGTGACGAGTGACAAAACAACAGATCTGCTTGTATGCTCAAGTCTCGCATCCACCTATGAGATTCTTATTTTTATTATCTCAACACGCCAGATCACTCGAAAGTATGTTCAACCCTTTCAAAAGTATACAATGCCCTGCATTTACTGACGACACTGATCGTATCAGACTTCAGATGTTTCTGTGCATAGGGTCAAAAAAGCAATTCACAAATTTAAAAAAAAATTTAAGAATGAAATGTTTTCCCAAGTCATTTCCAACACAGCCATTGCGAGGATCGAATCCGTGATTTCTAAATCCTGAGTTTGTTACTGTAAACGTTCGGTCATACTGCCCTTCAAACAACTGCGGATACTATACTGATGCAACCGCCTTCAAGTGTAGGCAGATTGCTCTTCCGGTCTTCAGCGCATGTCAAGGCGCATGTCGGCGGATACCCACTTAGGGGTGGGAAGCACGAAGTCAAGTATCTCTTTACATTGTTAGTCTATCTCTGCCTTTTTTTTTTCTTTCTCCCCTCACACTGTATTTCTCTTTCGATCACCTTGCAAGCATTTGTTTACGTCTGCGCCTCTTCTGAATTTATCCTGCTTTCCGATCCAGCTCACAAACTGTCGATGACTCATTTTATATCCTGATATCTTCCTTTTGTTCTTTTATCTGAATTTCCCTGACCTGCTTTTTTTGGGGTAATGTTTAGGATGTGTACGTAGCGACACCACCTACACTAACAAGCACCCCTCTCTCCCAGATCTTTCTACTACTACTTCATCTGTTAGTAAACGAGTGACGTCATGTATTAAATGTTCATAGTCTCAGCTGTTGAAGAAAGCGATGTACAAAATAACACGATGAGAAGTCCCAATCAAAGCTACTTCGGCATATTCCGACATCACTCGGTCCGCCATCTTTTTCCCCATGTTCTCGGTCATTTGTGTCTGTGCGCGATTGCGCGAGAAAAACAGAGGCAAACTACACTCGAACATGCTTGCCACAAAATCCCCGAGACCAATCTGTGTCTCAAATACTTACGAAGGTATTGGGTAATAATACAAAAAGTATTTATAACTTCCAGTGAATTTCATGGGTCGTGAGTTTGAGGAGAGGAGAGCAGAATAAAACCATAATACCACAATACCGAAGAAACATTCGTGACACCGTCAGCACTGCGTAATCGTAATCCGCACAATCGCAATAATTTCCAACAGAAAAAAATATTATATTTCTATTTAAGTGACTGAATAATCACAGCTTTTTAGAACTTCAGGGATTACGATTACGCGGAGAATGTAGCATCGTGTAATGTGCGGGCGGTAATAGTAATCTTTTTATAACTTTATTTACGATACCCAGCCTTTATACCTCCCATCTCTCCGGACGCATTTGTTTCCATCCGTTTATAATCACCATGTTAAAGTCGCCCCCTTCTGTCATCACAGGTTGCGTCTGTTATTAAATGTCTATCAGTATTCTGTCCTGGTGAATCCGGCCAGTCATAATAAGCTATTTGTACGCTGGTGTCGAAATTTATTACCCAAATTGCATACCACTGGAGGTCGACGTGAACTTTACCTGCGCATTTTTGGGACAACCGGGTGGTCAAATTCTATACTAAATTCACTGGTGATATTAGTCGAAAACCAATTTCCCTTCTCGTTATCGATATTATCGATTTCCTGTTTACCATAACCTCCTTGTAGATGCCAACAAATCATTATTTGGTACTTGTTTTATACAGTTCTTTCTTTCTGTCTTCATGTCTTTCTCTTTCTTTCTTTCTTTCTTTCTTTCTTTCTTTCTTTCTTTCTTTCTTTCTTTCGTTCTTCATGTCTGTCTATTAGTCTGTCTATTTTCCTTTCTTTCTTTCTTTCTTTCTTTCTTTCTTTCTTTCTTTCTTTCTTTCTTTCTTCATTGATTTATTTATGTATTTGCTTTAGTTATCGCTTCTCATATTGATTCATTAACTAATGCATTCTTTCTTTCGTTCTTTCATTCATGACTTCATCATTCAGCCTGATGTATTCACCACTTAATCTACTTTACAAATTCAGTATCCTCGTTTGTGTATGATTACATATTGCTTTTAGACAGAAAATAATGAGAACAATGAGAAAATCACATGAACCCTCCTGACCCAAAATAGTATTTCCAGTTAACATTGTCACACGATATATTATGCATCGCAGAAAATAATATTCATTTGTCACCAAGATGATTCCGCCATTCCAAAGAACTTGCCCTGTCTTTAAGGGGATAACCTAACTTTCTATAAGCAAACCAAAGAGGGACTGCGGGCCTCTGAGAAAGGATAGCAAAACAAGTGAAATGGGAAGCCCAATGTAAAAATTGTTTAATGTAAGTACATTAAAATAATATATTAAAGTCATTCACATTTGTCTCTCTTGTAGTAGAGCTGGTCGTTGTGTTTTACTTCACACTTATTTTTATACTTTTATGCTCTGATGAAGGGCTTCGCCAGAAAACTTCGTTTATTGGACTTTAATATATTATTTTAATGTACTTACATTAAAGAATATTTACAATGGGTCTTCCCATTTCACTTGTTTTGCTATCCTAACTTTCCATAGTAAATTATACTGTTTTACTGTGGTGCATACTATCCTTTTGTAAGTTAGTATATTTTGTGTGCAAAATTGTGCACCGAAATGTTAAATAGTGACTTTTTTTTTTCAATCGTGGGTGTTGATCTTAGGAAAACTTTATCTCACACTACAAATGTTCTTCCACCACAATATTTCACACATGTGTCCGAGACACATTAATGTCTGTAATGATCGAAGGTATTTTTTTATACTTATGTCTGAAGAACCGGTTACGTGAAATCAATGGAAAGGACTGTTACTCAAAGAAATATGTTAAACTTACCAAAATATAATTTCTCTTCCTCTATGTGCATTAATGTGTCTACAACACGTAAGTGAAATCTGATGGTGAAGTAATAACTGTATTTTGAAATAAATCTTTCTTAAGATCAACGTCCATAAGATCAACGTCCATAACCCCCTGAAGAGGACCTTTTTTTGGTTGAAAGTCTTCGGGCTTGTAGTATAAGATTTTTATGAATTATTTGTTTAAACTCTTTTATTGTCTTCCATGACAGGATTTGTTTTCACTATTCACACACTTATCTCCACCCGTCCGCAGTCTCCACACTTTTTTTGCATTCGTCCATAACAAAACAAAAAAAAATGCGCACTGTCTAGCACTTTCGTGCGCATTTGTCCATTTAAAATGTACTGATTTGGGCAAGGATAGTGTGCATCACAATACTACCTTTTTTTTTTTAACCTCTTTCTTTGCTTTTGTCCTTTTCCTGTTTTATTCATTCTGAATTGTTGAATTTATTGTTATGTGGTTGGCCTTTGCCTAAATAAACAATCTTGAATCTTGAATCTTATAATCTACAATAGAAGGGTAGTCTACCCCATAGTCATGAAAACAAAGATGCAATTTCATTGCGTGGAGTACTTGATAGTTTCCATCTCAGTAATTTATTTGTGTCAAAGCAAAACGTTCATGTGGAATTGCCGTTCAAAACACTTCCGTGTCGCTGGTTGTTAAATAAAAGTAGCTGACAAGACAGCTTTTCATGGAATGGAACGTCGTTCGACCCTGAAAACGCAAACTAATTGAAATTCCATGTTACCGCTATCTGATCTGTCTCGTTGAATTGTATGCATTACAACTCATGTATCGGAGATCGCCACGCCATTACCACAATGTCAATACACGCGATAACATTTCTAACGCCTTTTGACAAAATGGCCTATATTGTTTTTCGTGCCAAAATTACTTTTTTGTGTATTCATTATCTATATCTATTATATCAAACTCGGTTCCATACAAAGCAGTTTTCCGAAACTGCAAATGCCCTTAATATATTTATATAAATTAGACAAGAATAAATTGTTGAGGCAAGGAGCTATATTCAAACAGAAACGCTCGGTTTTCTCAAATTTGGCACAGATAAGTCCTTTTGTCAAAAAAACCGTTAAATTTACATGCACTTTAATATCAAAGCTTAGAAATCAGTGGGTAATCGACAAGTTATTGTTTTTGGATCTAAATGTCTTGTCAATAGGAATCTTATAAAACAACATGCGGACAAGTTGTTAAAAGTGCTGAGTTCTTTGAAATCTCACACAAAACGTAATTCTCACTACAATGTTCTCCACTTATTAACTGGAATGATTGTGAGATAAAAGAATTTTTAAGAGATATTTCTGGTATAACCCTTTATGTTTGTGATGTTAGAACTGCCAAACTCAAAGTCAAGACCTTTTGCAAAGTTGTTTTTTTGGTGTTTTTTTTCAAACTTAATTGTAAGGCCATTGAAACCCAGCACCTGAAAAAAACGATTATTCACACCATCTATAAGTATACAATATAGATCTTTATGTATGTATGTATGTATGTATGTATGTATGTATGTATGTATGTATGTATGTATGTGTGTGTGTATGTATTATGTATGTATGTATGTATGTATGTATGTATGTATGTATGTATGTATGTATGAATGTATGTATGTATGTGTGTATGTATGTATGTATGTATGTATGTATGTACAATGTAGTACCTACCTACCTACTACCTATCTGTCTGTCTGTCTGTCTGTCTGTCTGTCTGTCTGTCTGTCTGTCTGTCTGTCTCTGTCTGTCTGTCTGTCTGTCTGTCTGTCTGTCTGTCTGTCTGTTAGTGGACTTTCCAGGCTCTCTTGCTATATTCCTTCGTTGCTGTTGGACGTAAGAGAACCAGATATTCAGGGTATTCTAGCAGGTTCCTGTCTGACTTTTGGGCGGATAAAATGGACGAAACAGATTTTCTTCTGTTGTTTTTTTTCACCATTTCTAATTATTTCGAAGGATTATGTTTCCCCCTCGCGGTCAACAATTTCATGGCTTCCGAAAAGCATGCTACTGCCTGCACATGTGATGTGTTTCCTAGTGTGCTCGCCTCTAGGATGACGATCAATCCTATTCCCTTCTCTCTCTCTCTCTCTCTCTCTCTCTCTCTCTCTCTCTCTCTCTCTCGCTCTCTCTCGCTCTCTCTCGCACCCTCTCACTCATCCACCTCCTCACTCGCTCATTCTCTCACTCCCTGGCTTTTATTTTCTTATCTGTTGATCCGACTGTATGACAGGGAATTGACTCTGAAAGGGGAGGATTGAGTTGGGAAAAGGGAAAAAAGGGGGGAGGGGGCGGTGAGAGGGGAATGAATTTGTTTAGTGAGTCAATAAATCATTTCATCTTCATTCGTTTTCAAGATCATCCCCAACGATTAAGACATTGTTATAGTTTAAAAGCATTCACTGAACATACATTGTTCTCTCCCCTTCCCCTCCGCGCTCTTTCTCCCCACTCAGAATCTTGATCCTCATCACCATAGCACGCATGTTTAGTATCTTGATCCAATTTGCCTCTACTTACTTGTATTATTGTATTATCTTTCACTCTTCACGAGTAACATAATTTTGCTCCGCACACTCCCACTAATAGCTTAAACAATCTCAAAATACCAACCACCCATCGTCCAGTGGCTGGAGAGTCCTTTTGAATTATTAAGCTCTTCTGAAACATGTTATTCCTGTAAATTCTACACAGGTTCTCCTGACCCAGCTACAGCCAACAGTTCTGTTACAGCGCAGGATCGGTGTCTGCGCACTTGGGCAATTTCCAGGTTAAGATAAGATAAGATACAATTTTACTGTCCACAGAAGGCATATCTGTTCGTTTTTAGCACAAAAATAAAAATGGAGTACAAAAGCACTTACTTAGACATTGATGTATTAATTAACTCTGCACACATTCATGCGTACCTTGCACATAATAATCCATATTATAATTATTATTTTTGTTGTTATTGTTCTGCAAAGAAAATACCCCCACCTTCATTCAGACCATCAATTTCATTCAATCTTTTCGAAATGCAGATTCTAGGGGAAAACACAAAAATGCTTAAGCTTAGGGGTGCAGATAGTGGTCGTATTATGTTTGTTACTTTAAAGCAGAAACTGTTTAGATGTCCGTCCGGGCGTATATAGTCACATTCCACGTGAACGAGATTCGGAACAAAACAGGATGGTGCGAAACCTTTGGTTGGCACGAAGAAATATACTGTAATTCCTCATTAGAGTCTTAAGCGCCTAGCTTTTTGAGCTAATGGATAAAAATGAGACGCCGTCTTCAGACTCAAAGCAAACCTCTGAACACGTGATATCAAACTTTGTATTTTTATATGGAGTACAGAGTTATACATCAACAGGAAACAATAGAATTTGCTGCTTAAATTAAGCAAAGGCAAGTGAATAAATAGAAGGTAATTAGGCAAATAATCTTGGAGGAAATGATATTAATGAATCTCCGGAAGCATTTCTATGCAGCTCCTGCTAAGCCACCCACTTTCAGAATAAGACATAAAAAAAAATCCAAACTGTACGTGCCAGATTATCCCAGCATATTTGTTTGTCCAAATCTTAATATAAATCTATTTCATTAAGGTTCAGATTTGGAGATTTTATTTTTCATTTCTATTATTCTGGCGGCTTTCTCAAACCATGGGTATTTTGCAACTCGTCACTTTGTTAGTGAAGGGAGACAACGCGTTAAAAATAATATTTATGTCCTTGCAGTCTCCCAGGTACAAAATGGCAGACAGGTCGACTCGGACTCGGGCCTCACACTTCGGGCTCGGCCATGCCAGAACTGGTTATGAGCTGATGTGAGAAGAAGAAGTGTGAAGTTAGCCATAGGTGTTAGGCAGGGTGCTATAGTGTCAGGTCGAATGCATGACGTAGATGAATGGATGATTGGACGGACGGACAGACAGATGCTCGCACGGACGGTTGGATGAATGAATGGATGGATGGATGGATGGATGGATGGATGGATGGATGGATGGATGGACGGATGGACGGACAGATGAATGCGTGGATGGATGAATGGGTGAAGGGACTGACGAACAAATTGATGGATGTCTTAATGGGTGGATTGGTCTGGCCGGACAGACGGACGGACAAACAGACAGATGGTCAGACAAATGGATGGTTGGATGGATGGATGGATGGATGGATGGATGGATGGATGGACAGACGGACTGACAGATGGTTAATTGGATGGATGGATGGATGGATGGATGGATGGATGGATGGATGGATGGATGGATGGAAAAGGAAACGAAAAGGCTTGAAGTTCTGTGCGAATCCTCACAGGAAGAGTACACAACCAGTTGAAAGTTTTAGTCTCGTGCATCTGGGAAATGAAAGGGTGCATGGATTAAAGGGAAAACGCATTCGCATGACAACCACATGTAGTCTAACTTCCTACAAAGCACCCAGATTTCTTTGTAGTATATTTTGGGAGCACTTTGCCCACAACTCATTTTGATACCAAAGACACATTGCCTCCTCGGAAACTTGCTACAAAATACATTGTGGATCGGTAAGCAGAAAGTAGGCCTATATATCACAGCTGCCTGCTTGGTATTTTACCTGCTGGCGATATTCAGGAAGCGCGTGTGGTCCAGGACGGTATCGTTGCTGGTAATCATCAAACACCTAGCGTTCAGCATCGGTTAACACAAACTGTGGGGGTGAACAGTTGACTCTGTACTGCCAACTTTGGTCTATACCATGGAAATATTTACTTTCAGTCCCGGTGCATCCCAGGTAGTGGAATAGCTCTCCTCTCTTTCTCCCCTCTCTCTCTCTCTCACTCTCCCTCTCTTTCTCTCTCTCTCCCTCTCTCTCATCATTTCTCTCTCTCATCATTTCTCTCTCACTCTTCCTTCCTCTTCGTCATTACTTTATTTCCTCCTCTTTCTTCATCCCTCTTTGTTCTTCTATTTTTTTTTTAATTCCACTCTCTTCATCCCTCTCTCTTTTCTTTCGTCTCTTTCTTTTTCTCTAGCTCTCTCCCTCGTCCTTTCTTCCTCCTCTCTCTCCTCTCTCTCTCCCTCTTTCCTCATCTCCCCTTTCTTTATCTCCACCACCTTTCCATTTGCGATCCCCTCTCCTTCTCCAGCTCTCTTATTTTTCTAATCTTCCTGTCTCTCTTTACCCTATATCAGTCGTGTGATTTATCCACTATAATGGCTGTCCAACCAGCACATTATACCGGCATGTTACCTCCTCACAGTCTCCACGTCTTTGATCCTGTGTCTCTTGGCCTTTCCATTATAACTGTAAATCATCAGCTCTCTTCCTGCTGTGGTTCACCTTCATTCCTTTATTTTACGCCACAGCCTTTCATTTTTTTTTACGTTCGTTATCGCCTCTCTTCAATCTCTCTCACAGCTCGTGATTTTTGCTGTCCATTTTGAATGTGGAACTATTTTCGGACATCGAGTATCAATTTGAAATGTCGTCCGTCCATCCATCCATCCATCCATCCATCCATCCATCCATCCATCCATCCATCCAAATCCTTCATCCATCCATCCACCCATCCACCAATCCATCCACCAATCCATCCATCCACCCACCGATCCATTCTTCCATCCACCCACCCATCCATCCATCCACCAATCCATCCACCCATCCACCAATCCATCCACCCATCCACCAATCCATCCATCCACCCATCCACCAATCCATCCATCCATCCACCCACCGATCCATCCATCCATCCATCCACCCACCCACCCATCCATCCACCCAACCATCCACCCATCCATCCATTCATCCACCCATCCATCCATTCATCCACCCATCCATCCACCCACCCACCTACCGATCCATCCATCCATCCATCCATCCATCCATCCATCCATCCATCCATCCATCCATCCATTCAGTCTTTTATTCGTCTTCTTGTCCCATCGCTATTTCGCTCCATGTCTCCACCCAATGACCCGGATGTGACCACTTCCTTACTGTTAAGGTCTGTCATTTCATTACGGTCCAGTTGGAAATCCCCTTATTTCTTGTGCCGCTTCTTCCCCACACAATGACGTCATCAGAAAAAGCTGTTTAACACGAGATTACGCAGCACTATCTGTTGACGGCGGGAAATTGCTATGGCCCAGGTCTGGCAGATCAGCGTGGCTAAGCTGCGCTTTCAACAACCACATTTAGAAATAATGCTATTATTTCACGACATTTCTAGAGGAAACTCCGAACCACAAAGGAGCAGATATCACATTAACTTTGTGCTCGTGTCTCTCAGAGTTCAGTAACTGTCCAGCTTTTGTTTTTTTACCAGACTGGTGCTAGGAAAACAAATGTGTTGATGTCAGTCTGCTGTTGGCAGAATTCTGCAGGAAGATCTAAGATGACCTTATAGTTTATCCATTTATATTCAGAAAGGATGATGGCAGTGAAGAAAAGAAAAAAGATCTGTATGTGTAAAGTTACGAAAGTTTATTCCGATTTGTCTGTATGAGTCAGTATATTATTTCCTCTATTTTCAGATCACTGTCTTACAAGAAGTGTCGCAGTCTCTAAGAATTGAAAATAGTTTCATTCAATAACTTATCAAAAATGCTGTTTAAAATAAGAGGTTTTTCTTTTCCTTTCGAGCTACATCGAAAGATGTAAACAAGTTAACTATAGACTAGGTTTTATAGTTTACTTAATGACCATGTTCCGCACAAAGGCTAACACTCACACCGACGTCTCTCACCCAAACTTCAGATGTCGTTTGCGAAATCTGGGCTACTTTGGTTTGTCCCTGCACTTTGACAAAATGGGAAGCCACATCCCTTTCTTGTATTCTGTGGGCAATCCTTAGCAAAAAGTTCACTTATGGTTGGTGTGCATTAGTCACAGGGACAAAGAGGGCAAATCATTTTAGGGATTTATTAGAAATGTGTCGCATTTTGTACAAAACCGGAAATAAAATCTCTACAACATGGCACCATCCATCTGCGGTTTCATATTTATTTGTGGAACGTCTTGTCAGCGGCCATGTGTGAAAGAGGGATGTGACAAGAATCAACGGTGGTCTGTATGCTAATAAATAAAGCAAAGATTTAACATACACCTCTCGTAAGTCCGTGCATTGTTTCCTGTCGTTACCGCATTAGGAGCAGCCATCTTGGCTTGCTGAGAGCCTGATGCTTCTATTGCTAAAGAAGAGGTGTGGCGTCTCATTTTGTCAAATTGCGGGAACCAAACAAACATAGCCCAGGAAAGAATGCAAACTACTTTGCAGCCTGATTCACAAATCTAGGGCCAATTCCGCAAAACCTGTGCAAAGGACAAAATAATGTTGTAATATCGTCCTAAAGAATACGATAACGCCGTCTTGTTTCATCAATTAAAAGCCTGCAACCTTAAGGCTGCGTTGCCACCAGGGTTGAACATAACTGAGATCATATGAATGCACTTCGTGAAATTAAGTTCCATTCACGTGAACTTGATCTGAGCTTAATACCTATTTTGAACGAACTGATCTGGATCTGAACTGTAGCTTTTTGGGATGCTTGATATTAACTTAAAGTCTCT
>JAWQUT010000474.1:526126-543983 GCA_033807755.1 Ellobium chinense
AAAAAAAAAAAAATATAATATTATGCTTTTCATGAATTCATCAAGCGCAGTTTCGTGCTTTTTACAAAATAAGCTGTTTATAGAAATTTCCACCGTCTTATCTCTCTCTCTCTCTTGGTCCAGTTTAAATAGTCTGGGAATAGTAATTTTTTTTTTACATAGTTCTAGCAGCAATTTTTTCTTTCTTTCTTTCTTTCTTTCTTTCTTTCTTTCTTTCTTTCTTTCTTTTTCTTTCTTTCTTTCTTTCTTTCTTTCTTTCTTTCTTTCTTGCCATTGCGTCTTGATGCGTCTTACTTTCTTCCCCCTCACTCTCTATCTTTTTTTTTTCTTCAATTTTATCCGCCTTTTCTCTTGTGTTCGTATATGTTTTTACGTGCCTTTCTGCCTTATTTTCTTAGCTCTCGCGTTTTCTTTCTCTTTCCCTGCATTGTCAAATTTTCCCCCAGCCACAATCCCAAAAATGTCCCAGCAAGACCGAGACAAAAAGAAATCTACCGGAACAAATAACATAATGAAGTGGCTAAAGAGAAATTCCTGTGTTTTTGGCCTCTGTTTTGTTGCACAGTAATAGGTTGTCGTTAAGAGTGATTACTATTTTCTTGAACCATTCTCTGTGCTCATGTGGCTGCTAATGGAAGCTTTTTGTTCCCACCGTATTGATGGGATGACTGTTTTTTTTTGTCTTGCTTTCACCATTTTGGAAGATGTGGCAAAAGATGTTAAAGTCATGAAGGGGTCGTGTGAATGACCGTATGATTATAAGGAGCCCGAACAGTTGGGTAAGACTATGTGAACCATCAGATCCGGCATGTCTCGTCACAATGCCAGAGAATTTGTATGACTTCTCTTTCTCATATTTAATCGGCCCACCCTTAATTTGCCGGATCTGTGGCCGTGTGCATAAAGTTTACGCACTGCGGTAGTTGCGGGAAAACCCCAAAAACATTAGTGGTGTTTCCCGTTGTTACCGCAGTGCGCAGATTAACGCAAGGATTATGCATACTGCCACTAGCATGTTACGATCACCTCTTTGATGTCATTCGCTCAATGTTCAATGTTCATACGTCACGATTTGCCATATTTTAAGTGTTTAATCCAGTGAGTTGACCGCTTACAGTCTTGGACTCAGGAACAAAAGATCGTAGGTTCGATTCCCTCTATGGAAAATTTCCTTTTTTTCTTCTTCGTTCCCTGTCATGCCTTTTAGATTTGCTCTTTTGATAAATTAGATGGTCCTCTGTAGACCTACGAGGGTCCTCCTCAACCTGGTACTGACCAGATGCCTCTGGTCAAATATCCCCTCGGGGGTCTGGTACTCCGGTTAGGTTCTGCAGGACATACAAGGGTGTCTGTTGTTCCCGGGGGACAGGTTCATTCTGGTCTCTGTGCTTTGCCCAGGCAGTCTAGATGAACATTAAGCATACTGTGCCCTGTGCTCTGTTTTAAGGTGGTAAAACTCGAATTTAGGATGGTTTTAACTGGATAAGTAGTCACAGAGTCAAAGGATGTGCTGGCTAAAATGTGTATCAAGGTTAACCCGTTTTGAAAGTTTGAACAAAATTTTAAAGGAAAAAAAATATCGGGTTTAGAACGAAAGTTACACATGTCTGTTCTTTGTATACGAGAGATGATGTCACAAGGAATAAAAATGCGATTCCCCCTTTCCCAGTTGTGCAACAGAAGGTCAAGGTAAGATACCGACAACAAAGGTAGACAACCTGACAGCTTGGAGGATAGCGATCAAACAGTGGCGTAATGTTTCAGGCCGTGACGAGGAAATGGTGAAAAGTGAGTGGCAGTGGCGTAGAGGTGTATGAGTGTGTGAGGGAACGGGAGTGGGGGGTGGACGGCACTATTTGAGCAGTGTTTTTGGAGGAGAAGATCCTCTTATAGTCCAACGTACAGAGGGAGCTGGGGGCTAAATTCAGATGCATTGGGGGCAGCAAAAGCCTTTTGTGGAGAGAGAGGTGAGTCCCCCCCCCCCNGTCCCCCCCCCCCACCTCCAGGCCCCCTTCCAATTTCAAAGGCAAAGGTAAAATTTAGAAGTAGGTGTTATTCTAGACAAATTGTTTTGAAGCTCATTGTGGAAGACGTGCGGTAGCAATACTGTCAACACTTCTGTTTGTAATTTGAGAGAGAAATGACTATTGGCTCTGTTAGTTCCTTTACCATTGTATAATTTGTTTGGCTTGCTTTCCCTATTCTCAGGGGTAATGAGAGATAGACTTTAGTTAGCGACGGGCGATACCTTAGATTCAAGTACTGATACTAATACATTGGAATGTTTTGATATGAGTATTTTTGTAAACCGTTCGCTTCTCAGTTTAAACTTCTTCTCTCTCTCCCCTCCTCTCTCTCTCTCTTTCTCTCTCTCTCTCTCTCTCTCTCTCTCTCTCTCTCTCTCTCTCTCTCTCTCTGTGGCTTTTCTCTCTCTTTCTTCTTCTTTTTTCTTTCGTTGAGAATTCCAGCATCTGAGCTCTTAAGAAGGCATCAAGGGCAAAAGACTACTGTTTCGTAATAGATGTATCCTTATTAAATTTCCTATAAATTTTAATTTGCTATAATGAAATTGGTGTGTTTTGCAGCCAATCAAAAAATAAAGCATCGGGTTTTACTAACTCGAGCTACTGGTAGATCTATGATATAAAAGTTAATGTGTGTGCTTTCATTAGGTGAAAGAATTATTGACTTATCGTTTTTCTGGTCCAATATATAGTTTTCCGAAGTGGCAGGGGTTTATCCAATGCAGGGGTGACAATTTGGAAAAAAATTACAGAGCTCGTTAACATTATTTAACATCTAATTTGCCTCACACTGTTAAGCAGCTGCCCATAGAATTTAAGAAAAAGAACATAAAAATCACACTGGACTGCTCCAGTATGTCTGATATCTCAGTTTCTGGTCGGGTGATATAAGCCTCGTTTTGATGGCTCCAAAACATTTTAGGTTGATTTTTTTTTTGCCAAAAACTTCTTGCATATCGATACTTGTCATCAGTATTCCTGTAAACCGAAACGTATAACCGGCATCGACACGAGCCCTCCATTAATTTCAATGTCAGGACTAACTTCACATCAGGCTACAAGTCTTAGTGCTCTAATGTGCACGATCCGGGGACTTTCCCGGGATAACAGAGCAGTATTGTGGAAGAACTTAGGCAGGATTGTCTCCAAAAGAATATGGCGCCATGAATATTTTTATTCCTCAACACACTCAAGTAAGTAGCTGAGCTGAGACAATAAGGGGAAGAACAAAGAACAGTTCTTCGGGTTTAATTTCGTGATAATTGATGGATCATGCGCCGTGGAATGTCAAGGGCGGTAACCCCTGCAACACATCCCCAGAACTGTCTGTCTAGTCTAAACAAGAGATCTTAACGAGAGATTGCCGGGAGAATGATTCCGTTAAAGTGGGTGCGAAGTACAAATGGCTGTCGACTCATAAACTGTGAATGCGGCATTTCGCTTACATCAGAATGGTTTCTAGGTTTTAATTGTGTACTGTTGTGTAGGTTGAACCGAGGTGCTTGTCATTTTGGCAGAAGGTTAAGGAGGGAGATAACTGGTGATGGCACCCTGTCAGCCATTATATCGAAATACTAAAAAGTTGTTGGGTTTGTTGGGGTTGTTTTTTGGTTGTTGTTTTTTTTTTTTTTTTTTNTTTTTTTTTTTTTTGGGGGGGGGGGGGCATCTAATTTTCACGCATTACACGAGCTGAGCTTGACTCCCGAAAACTACTTCCCACTAAAGAGAAGTTCCGTTCAAATGGGTCATGAAGGCAGTTGGCAATGGACAACTGACCCGAGTGTATGCAACTATAGCGTATAGAAAGCACAACACCTTGTGGCTGTTTGGGTGCATCAGCTTCACTTTGATACTATAGGCCTGGCCTTCTGGTGTATAAAAATTGACACTATAAGGAAAAATTCCTGTTACGTAGTTCTGGATTACTTTAGAATCAAACACACGTAAGAAAACCCGTATGTGGAGCCTGTGAAAATCAAATCCTCACGAACAGCCATTTCCGACTTTTCTGAAAAATAGGTCCTCACGAAAACAAAATAATCACTTCTACAATATAAGTAAATATATATTCAACCATAGAACAAAGATTATGCTTAATGGGTTACAGTTATTGACTTCAGTCATTTAATATGCATTGATTAGAAAACTGTGTACCAAGTCTGCGTTTATTTAGGAATCCAAAGGGACATAAAAACAACAACTTCATCGGAAGAAAAAAAAACCAGAACAATGTATTAGTATCATTTTGCTCAGGCTAACGACTTCTCAAAGGAACGAAAAGTGATTGACACCTCTTTTATAATACAGTTTCACTTAATAGACCTGTCAGCTGAATGTTTCTACCAGGATGTTACTTAGGATCCTTGACCACTTAGCATGCTGCATTAGGGACAATGCTATACAGAAAACTGTGCTTCAAAGCGAATTCCAGAAACCAGCCAATAAACGAGTATGCTGATAGTGGCAATTCGTAGATGATTGGAAAAGTCCAGCACCTGACGCGTAGGCGTAATTCCATTGAATATTGGACGACTTTCGACATTAGACGGAGGATGCGATTAAAAGACATTGTTTGCAATCGACGTCTTTACATCGGCTGCGTTAAATGAAATCGGCACTAACGTGTGCCATTAAGCGAAATTGGTATTAAGTGCAACTAAACATACACGCTGATCGCCTGCTTGGAATTAACCAATCAAAATTCCACGGCTGGAATATCCAGGATGCCCATAACCTGAAGTCGATAACCCGTGGTGTTGCAGAGGAGTACCTATCTGAGGAAGAGCACGGTAGTTCTAAGGTTAGGAGGAAGGGGCAGTCATAAAGTGTAAAATTCAGTCATGGAGTGGGGAGGGGGGGTGGTAACTAGAGTTTCACTGTATCACCGGGAGCTGGGAAGCAACATTCCTTTGGAGACACAGGCCCCTTTGCATTCCCTTTATCTACATGAAGACACAGTAGGTGGTTCTTGGGGCGTCAGAGTTTAAAGATATCTGACATGGGAGACAGCTAGGACACACATAAAGACTACTTATGGGTAGCATAGCCTCCCCCACCCCCCTTCCCATCTTTTCTACGCCACTGAGTCCAAAGAGACAATCTGAGGCCCAGGTCATGCGCCCATGTATAATCACCCCGTCTTCATCACCCTGTCTTGCTTTAAGCCGTCGCCTTCAGCGGCTTAATAAATGACCTCAAGTGACTTTGGGAGGATGGATACAAAGTGCTGCCCGTAGCAATTTGTAGGTGGCCCTCGCAGGCAGCCCTCGACAGATGAAGTCGAAAATAAAACCCGGTTTAATCAAAGGCGAGAAGAGATCTATTCAATTCGGGCCTTGTACAGCCAATGTTCTCCATTCTGAGTAGGCTGTTGCTTGTGTTATGTTCCTCGTTCTGTATAGGAGACTTGAGTGACTTGACCAAGATTTTAGTCACTTAGTTTATTGCTTGACAACGAAGGTGATCCTCTGCTTAGTTCTCCACATGAAAGATTGCATCGTAAAAATGATTATTGTTAAAAGCCAGCAATGTCATTATTTTGTTCATCTCTTAATTTAACAAAATTTCAACATTCTGCAACATTTTCCCAGGGTCATCATTTGAAAATGACTTGTATAATTGTACTTATTGTTGTTACGAATACCGCTGTTGTTGTTGTTGTTGTTGTTGTTGTTGTTGTTGTTGTTGTTGTTGTTGTTGATGATGATGCTGCTGTTGCTGCTGCTGCTGCTGCTATTTTCTATACATCCTCCACCTCTGGCTTTTAGTCAGTGCGAACTTTCTATGAACAGTCCACATGAAATTTAGGGTTATCGATACAGCTTTTACTGTGTTGTTGCTGTTGTTGCTGTTGTTGTACCTCTCAGGTGCTGTTTGGACCTTCCATTAAATTTTCTGCCAGAAGTTGTGAAAACTGTTGCATACTTTAATAAACGAACTAGTATTACTGTAGGAATATATTTTACACTTAACAAGTAATCTAGTCTTAATCACTGCAGTAACTCTTGTGAGTTAATCTAGAAAATTATTGATCGGCCCAAGGGTGAAATCTACAGCAGGTTTCGAAATAGGGATGGGCAAGATCGAACACAAAATTTGTTTTCATCGAATTCTCAGGCCAAAATTCAAATTCGACAAATTCAGCTGATTTAATTTCCGAAATCTTCTTTCGTCTTTGAACACACTCGAATAGAGTTCACAATTTTAGCAATTCATTTGCTGTTTTCTGTGTCCCTGCTCGAAGTTCAAAGTTCAAGATTCGGATTCGTGTTCGGCGAAACTAAACTGCGACGAATTCGTATTGGCGAATTTGCGAATCCTGAAATATTGCCCATCTCTAATTCAGAAGATGGTAGATTATAACACCAGTGGGTGTCAGCCACTCTTAGAGTTTAGAAATCTTTGACTGGCTGGAAGATCTTAACCTGTGAGTGACAGTCACTTCCGTGGCGGCTGAAGGTTCTGAGGGCCTATTTCTGTTCGCCTTTACGAGCTAATATACTATTTTCGCCTCAGCTATTTACACGTACTTCCACGATGATCAAAACTTCCTTAATGGAAAATGTTGCTTGAAACGCACGTCTATCTTTGATTTTCAAGGTAATACAAAGATGAAAGATGAATGATAAATCTTTAAGAAATGAAAGGACGTTTGTCATTAACACAAGGCCACAGATGGCGCAATGAATTTGAACCTCAGACATCACATTCATTTTACTAAAGCGAGAAAGGATGCACAGTAACGTGAGAGGAAGTCCACAAAACCAGAACTCTTTATGCCTCCTATACTGCTGTAGATCTACCAGCAACTCTGACACTACATTCCTGTCAGCTGCAGATGAGGGTCGTAGGTCTATACTTTCAAAGTTAAACTGATGTTGCTGGGAATGACGCTCTCCTTTCTTCATCCACCCCTTATCCAACCCCCTCCCCACCCCGACAGATGGTCATGAAATAATATCCTGTCCCTTTGTCTAGCTCATTAGTTTATACCATAAAAAAATCAAAACGTTGACCTTTGTTTTGTGGTGGACATCTATTTATAGAGCTTATGTATTGTTGAATTCATTGAATAGTTAGTATAATGCTCTTATTTCATCTGAGTCTACACATTTGGTTTATTTCCAGAACTCTGACTTGGTCAAAACATTACTCGTCATGCCCATGGCTTTGCCCAGTGTAAGCAACCATGAGTATGATTTGAACACATATTACACGACATTCTAAAGCAAATTTGCAGTAGCTGCCTCCTTGGAGGTGAGTAATGCAGAACGTTTAATGACTAATAACAGTCCTCTATCTCCTATAATAGTCACTTATTTTGCAGGAAATTTACATATTGAATGGGGCACTTTACATGGGTATGAGAAATGCAGTTCAGTATATGGTGCTTCAAATTTGCGAAGAAAGAACAAAAAAGGCTGAACAGGGATTTCGGATGTGAATCGCGTTTCGCAATGTTCAAGGTGTCAGTTATCTCGGTGAATCCGCCTGTCTTACTAATGCGATGCACAGGCACGGCAATCCTATCCGAAGAAAGGGTACTGTTTACTTATTCATAATATATTATAAAGCATATGTGTGCGCAGGTACGTACGTTCACGCGCGCATGTATGTATATGCGTGGTTGTGTGCCGTTGTGTGGATGTGTTTGGATTTGTCAACTAGTTTTAGCTAACCTTTCAAAAATAAAGGTGAGTAAATACAAGAGAACGCTCGTACTCCATTCGCTCACACCTTAGAGGCTACTCTGTTTTCCTCTTCCCTAATTAACTTCGTCAACAAGCCTGAAAGCACAGAGTGGCCATTTTCACTGTTTCTTTGAGGTACGCACCAAAACAAGCGTCCAGCGAATACAATGATATAGCCGTACTTAACAATTTCAGCAACAGATGGAAAAAAAGTTATCCAGGGGAGGTCATGAAAGGGAGTTTTAAGGAGGACCGTGTAATCACTTAGGGTCTCTGTGTCCTAACTCCTCCCCACCTACCCACTCATTTCCAACAAATACTAAGCTTCATTTGCCTTCCATGACTAACATGGGATCTCATTAATCTAATGAGTGTCTTCCTCTTTCCAATCCCACACCAACGTCATTGACGCTCTCAGATCTCCCCTCCCCTCTCATTGCCACGTCCCTGCCGTTATTTTGAGACAGTTTACAATATATCCAGTATTTACTTTTTTTGTTCTATATCCATTAACTTGTCACGTAACTGGGAAATGACGTGATCTAGCCAACCATGTTTGCCAGAAACAGATTTTGCAAATACTGACCAATCCAGTTTATGAAAATACGCATAAAGGTACTTTTCATTTAGCCACAACACTTTGACAAAAGGGATAAAGAATTTTTCACCCAAAGAAAGTTACTAGATAATTGCATATTCCTTTAGTCACAACTCTTTTCGTGCTTTAGCGATGTTGCTACTAAGCGAAGGGGACTATATGACCGATGGGATATCTGGGAACTGTTCTCAACCGATCGATCATACACATTGGCAATGAGATTTGGCGGGGGGAGGGGGGAAGGGATGTATTACTCTGTCTGTACGTCTGGATGGGGAAAACAAATCGGGCAGTTTTGGGAAGAAAGTAAACAATTTGATTTTTAGGGTGTCACGCTATTATATTGGTTGTATGTTTTATGAGTTGCCGTATAAGATTGCATCCCTAAAAAAGGGTATCTAATGCCATATATTAGGATAGTTTGCTGAGATTTTTAAACCAGTGCTGATAACAAAATCAGAGTTAATATACGTGCTCAAAGCCTTTAGAACGCAACATTTCTATGAGGAAACTGAATCTGTGCCAGCGACAACCTTGCATGCTACCGCGTTCTTCTCTAAATTTCCTTTTTACAGGAACACAGGACTGTTTTAAATCTCAACAAGACGATATCGGAGAAAATATATTCACATTTTTTGTATTCACATACTGGAGTTACTTTCTACTTGCGTTCGTTGAACTCGGGGTCAAAAGGTCATGGGTTTCCGCCATGGTCACATTGTAAATGGTTTGGCACAGCTTTTGATTTACATTATTTTCTTGTCCCCAGGTCTGTAAAACTGGGATTTGTCGACAGCTAGTGATCCCAGTCCGTAGAATGACAGTGGCATTGTATGTGTCTTAAGGAATAGAAAAGATCATTTGTTGGTGAGTGGCCGTATGTACAATCGTTTGTTTGCACTGCGGTACTCACGCGAGGCATTGGTAACCTAGTGTTTATCTTCGTTAATGCAACGCACACATTAACACAATGATTTTGCATTCGGCCACTAGTCTGGTAGTTTTCTAATAATGTGAAGGAGTCTAGGCGGGCAACATAATAACCTGCCTTTGTCCTTACAGGGCCGAAATAGTATAACAATGTACAATCAGCCATAGTGGACAAGTATACGGTGATTATTTGTTGAGGGCAACAGCTGTCTGAACCTACTTTGTTACATGTGTGCTCAGTGGATTATTGGCGTAAAGATCTTGACGTATAGACTTGATCAAAATGGGATTGGCTGAGGGAGGAGAGGACAATTAAGGATCTTTTCTTAAGGAAATGTTCTTCGTTAGCAACATTGTAAAAGATGTTTTTTGACAGCAACAACACATGATGATTATTACATTATGTGGGATAAGTTGTACCTGTGAGTGAATTTCATAATTCATGTGCCAGTGAGCTGCATTGGAAGTAGACTCACTTTGTTTTCTTAATGGGAAGGGCAAATACGTCATGTGTGATATTTTGATGCTGCTTGTCATTAGTGTTACACTTTGATACGGGACGCCAAACAGTCTACCCTTAATTTCATAAAGATCATTAAAATTTGCACTCCGCTGTCGCAGTACTTGTTAGAACAATATAATATAATATGTTATAATATAATATAATACAGTATAATAATATAATATAATATTATATAATATAATATAATAATATGATATGATAATATGATGTGATGTGATATGATANATAATATAATATAATATAATATAATATAATATAATAGCTCCATGATACGGTAAATAATTTATATTATAATATATATAAACTGCTCCATTAATCTCTCATTAAAAATAGCAGACATATTGTTTCAGTCCATCAATCCTCTCCAACAGTGTTCAGCTGATTGAGACTACAATAGGATAGAATAGTTTCACCAACCATTTGATTTCCAATTTTCATCTTTACAGTCAATTCAGAATTTGAGTTCCTCCTGTCAGAACTGAGTAAAGACCATACAAAAACCATGTAACTTCCAGTACCAGTCAAAAAATGTCCTTCTATAGTGTCTTTCCAATCTTGCTGACTGTAGAAACCTCTGCCTTTTATTCGCCATGGAAATCATGTAATTCAGATATCTACGTGTGTTACGACACGATGTTATAAGAGCACATTGTAAAGAATGGGTAAATGCAAGTGTTGTTCATGGCTTCTACTACAGCTGAAAAATTTAATTATGAAGAGAATGGCTGTATTTTTATAGATTTAGAATGCTTATACAGTGTCATTTTGCACGTCACCAACTGTCCACTCCGCGGCATGGAATAATCGTTTGCCAAAATGAATTACATAGGTGTCAGATGACAGGATAAAGAGCAGACTCCGGCGTTTTTATTGGACGTAGCATAAAGTCTATAAATCCTAATGGAACATGAGTCTGCTGACCTTGCGTTCACCTATGGACCTTTTCGGACTTATACGGTTCTTTCGGTAAGGTGTCAGGTATAACCACAATTACCAAGATTGTGATATCAGAGAATATTCTGAGAACTACCGTATGGTTAGGAAACAAAGTAAGGAATAAACTAGGTGTTGAAAGTTTTACATAACGACAAACATCGACATTACCACAAAAATGCCTTCTTCATCAACAACATTGTCAGAAAGCCAACAGGTAAATGAGAAGAGCGAGATTTATTATATCCGGTGTTCTTAAAGAAGACATCACTGCGGAAAGATTTCATTCGTTGTTTTGTTACTATAAAGCTTTCAATGTCTCCTTGTTTTTGTATGTTTATTTCAGTGTAGTACATGTCCAGCGAGTCTACTTATACAAAGATATCAAAGATATTTAATCTAGATACAAAGTTTAGGAAGCGATTTGAGAACGTGTACATTAACGATGGGATCTATTACCATCGTAATAATTACTTTAAAGCATTGATGCCGAATGCACTGTTAGAAGTGTTCAAAATGCGAAATTCATATCGGGACTGAACACTTAGCGGCGACCATGAATAAGCGTGGTGAAACAAAGCAGTGAGTACCCGTGGTCAGCACTGAAAACGTCACCATAAAAACGTTCTCCCTTCCTGATTCCTTTGAGCAGTTCTGAACAATGCTTTCAACAAGTCTGTATGCATCAGTCTGCCATTGTGTGTTGCCTTGGTGATAAATATCTCGTAATTAACGTTAGCATTCTTGTCGTTTCCTGTGGGCCACATATGGTAATCGGGCAAGGCGCATGCCTCGAGCATTGGAAGCCTCTGTCGCCGCACAAAAGGTAATATTATTATAATAACACACGACGCTCTTTATTCACATTATTGGTTTTGCTTCTTAAAGTCAAGATGAAGGACAGGAAATGGGCAGATGTGTTTGTCCGTGTTTATGTGTGTTTTAATTCAGTGTGTCCTTGTGCAGGTCAGTATATACACTTTAATGTGCGTGTAAACGTTAGGGCTGATTTTTTAAAATAATACTAGCACTTATGACAGTCTTAAATTACACAGGTCTCTTACGATTCTGCAGATTATGATCCAAAGAAATAAATTCCAACTTACGCATATGCTGAGTGAACATTTAATGTTTTGGGGTCAGCTGAAACAGAACAGTTTACTACTTTAAACCATGAACTTGCTGTTAACACGCTATTTGAATCTGTTAAGAGTGCAGTATTGCATGCTTAATCGAGGTTTTTCACGAGCGCGATTTTAAACTATTATTTTCGAGGCAAATATAAACATAACGCTAAGAACTTTTGGTCATCGACCCCACTAGATATTAGACATTCATAATAATATATGTCCGAAAATTAGGTTAATCATACTAGAGTGGCTCCACGCGAATGAGTTTTACACAAAAGCAACCCACGCAAGTCCTCTAACATATCTGGCCCACGGCAGTGGAGGAATACAGAATACAGTGAACACATGTACTTCGGAAAAATGTTGTTCATATTCGTTAATGAAATACTGAGCCTGCGGGCATTGTCGGAATCAATATATATATTTATATAATAAAGATGTATTTTCTGTTACATCAAGGGTCATTACCCTTGCTCTTGCCGGTCTATGGTATTATAATCATCAGGCTTGAAGCAATACGTAACTTTCTCTTGATCATGTTTCCAATCTTACAGCGTCCTCACACCCCGAGGTCAATACGACATTTTAATATGGCGGCGCTTATCATTTTGGCTTGAGCTGGTGATTTCCCCGCAGTTGTCATCACTGAGACCGCCGCATTACTTACACCCGACTCGCTCTCTAATATTCTAGCAGGTCTCCGTTCTTTGCACGATTTTACCTCCACAGCTGTAGAATGGAGTTTCCGAGAGTTAATTCAACGGTTACAAAGATACTTATTTTAGAATAAGATGTCGTCAAGCTCATTCCACTTTTGCCTTAGTCCTTTTTTTGTTTTTTTAATGATAATTTAATTGTTTATATTACTACGCTTTTCCATTTATTTTCTTTTTCCTAGTAAAACAAATGTAAGTTTTGACTCGTTGTTATAATATCCCAATTTTACAACCTAATCCAAATCTGCCTCACTGTTTTGCGTTGAGCAACACAATGAGAGCGCTAATTTTCTCAGAACCTGAATAAATTACTCAGGCGAATATGGAATGAACGTGACGATAGACTACATCCTTGATGACTATCCAGTTTGTTGCGAAAATAAACAGTTTTCACTCTCCTCATTAATAGTTATAATGGGATAGAATGCAGCAAGTTTCATACATGTTTTTTAATATGTCAGCATTTTAAGTTTAGGAAAAGGAAATGATGGTGAAGTTAATGCGTGGAGCTTAGTTCCGTTTTCTCATTGGCCATAAATCACAACAGTGTCCTCCAGGAACTTTCAAGCAATGCTTATATTCCAAATGAAACTCGCTCGTGTATGCTTGAATATCTTATGGAGCCAATCATCTCTGTCGCTTCAGGCAAGCGATCTGTGATATGATGGGACTAATGGTCAGGGAAAACATTTTTTTTTCTTTCCACAGACCAAGAACGTAGGCAGTGGTGCCCACACGAGAGACAAGACAATGCAAATTGATCGGCTACCAAGGTGTCCTGCTTGCGATTTTTGGCAGATTGTCAGAAATTGATACGTTGCTTTTTTGCCCATGATCTCGGCAGCCAACGTTGAGTTTACGCTACATGCAGCGTTTCCTTGGAGTAAAACACGGGCACAAATGACGTCAAATGAATAAACTGGCATGGGATATGGACAATCGTACCCTGGAGTGGAAGTGACGTCACGAGACATTCTTGGAATTATGAAATGCTAAGTACTTGCAGGCGATAGTGGTGGTTCTTGTTCACCTGCAAAAAAATTTGTTGTAACTACGTTATACATTCTTCCATCGAAATTATTTTGTTAACTATGCAAAAAAATACAACGGACAATGAAACAGTGATCTTCGTCCATCAATTTTTTAAGATTTCTCAGTGCAGTGACATTCTTTATTTCGTTATCGTCAACTTCATGGATAAGCAGTAAAACAATCAAACTTGTAGTGCATAGACTTTTTCACAGTGTGATCACCAGCTTTGTACATTCCCGAATATTTTGATGTTATATACCTTACTTACAGTTTGCCAACGTCAGCAGACAGTGGACAGTAAACAAGTCCTGAGTATATTAAGTATTAATGAAATCAAATTTGTCATCGTCCAATACATAGTGAGTGACATATTGGGTGTGTCTACAACAGTGGATCCTTGGCTTTGATGTGCAAGATTCTCTGAAGGGCAGGAGACTCTTGAAGACTCTGGCATCATGAACTACACCAAGTTTCTCATTCCTGTCTTCGGCATCATCTTCTCCACGATATTCTGTAAGTATTCAATGTCAGACTCTGGGGTTGCTTTCAGCGGAAAGGTATTCTCGTGACGATAATGACAGAAAAGTAACAGCTGAATGCAGCTGAACACAACAGAATAGAAAAAAAATATACGGAAGCACTAACAACCATATCGCGAATGTGGCGAAACGCCATGGTGGGCATGAGACTTATACTTTAAAACCACAGCAATTAGTACGTAGACACACGCATTCCACAAGCAAGGCTGCCACAGACACGCCTGAGAAACTCAGTGTGGTTCAAATGGAGACATATAGGGCTCCTTCGGTGACGGCACTTGTAGGGATTAGTGCTTCTGTACATTTTTTTAACCAGGTGGTTGAGGCAAACAGTGCTCACACAAAGTAGGGTGGGTGGAAAGTGTTCCACAGCCAAATGCAGACAAGAAAGGATGTAGCGAGACCGAATCTGCATCGGGATTTCTTGTATCGCCACCAGCTTGTGGTCTGGAAGATGTCTGTGCAAAGTGTTGTTGCCTCTAGTCACTACTTCTCTGAAGGGCTCAGTTTCCAGTTATTACTCCAAATCAATAAGAAGCTACTGTAGAGCTATGATGGCTGTGCATAGACATCTTCCTGATTCTGAGCAAATGGCTAATTAGTCGGTGTCAAGGTAGAGCTGGCAAGGTCAGCTCTCAGTTCATCCTGTCCTTTCTTTTCTTTGCATTTGTCTCGCGAGCATGTATCCTTTACCATGTCTATTGTGTGAGTTTATGCCTGTGTTACCCCGCCCCATATTCCTGTTGAGTGCTCATTTTCGCCTTGATCACAATCAGCAGTCTCTGGGGAGAAAATACTATTTGTGCGATTGGGTGCGTCTTCAGATTTATATGTTAGAACACCCATAATCTCAGAAGGGTTAAAAATCAGTGCCTTTCCATTGTAAGTAACCGCCCTGTTGATTGTCCACCTGCCTCTTTCTGTAGTTAACATGTCCGTTCCCAAGATAGAGCAGTCATAGCTGCTTCACTGATTTTGAACAAATATTGTTGTTGTTTTTTTCTTGACATCTCTCTTCTGACAAGCATTAACTAATGTTTAAAAGTTTTGCACAAAAGCTGCAGTTCTGACGGAGAAACAGATATGATTTTTTTTCAGTTGAATAAAAACGGCCGAAACGGCCATTAAACTGTCTAGTAAAAATATACCACAACTTTTTAAATTGTTTGTATATGTAGAAAAATTCAAGGCCATAGAGCTGAGAGATTTTAAGATTTCCAGATAAATATTTGTTCAGAATCTATGGCGTGGTTGATAAGTGTCACTTGGAAGTATCAGGGCAGCTGCACTTTAGGAACAAAAGTGTGCACTTTAGGAGTGAACGTGTGCAACGCTTACACTTGTCATTTCTAACTTGATCACGTAGCAACTCTCTTTCTATCTGTGTTTCCAAAATTTGTATCTTTGAGCATTGCCTAGCGATGTTTATCTGCGTTAAGTATATGTTCTCAGATGCTAACTCCTCTGAATGCCTGTAGATTTTCCTTTCCTGTTTGCCAAGTCAACTGATAAAGATGATGAGTCTGATCTGCGATGAGTCTAGTCCGTCGATTTCATTTTCCTGGTCGAGTCTTCTATGTTTGTACGTCTGTCTGAATCTTTATGTATGTGTCAACATGTCGTCTGCCCAATCAGTGCTCCTGTGATAACTTCCGGTTTCTTAGCGTCTACTTCCTTTTTTTTTAGCTCTCAGTTTCTCTTAGACCTCTCTGTACAAACACATCATGGCGACCACTCTCACTATCAGCAGGACTATCACTTCCTCCCTGTTTTTCGTCACTGAAGCCAAATATGCCAAGGCTTCACGTTTGATTCTTTCTCTTGACCGCAACGAGTGATAGAAATTAAGAGGGTAGAAAACGATTTCGTTAAAACTAATCAAGATATTCCTGTCAAATATCAAAGTTCTTCAATCATGTATAGGTCCTGTAAGTTGGAAAATTAAAGTGAAGAGTAAGCAAGGAAGGCGTCACACTGTGCATAGACTAAACACCGATTGTCATCTGCGTAGCATGACTTTTGGAGCGCCTAGCATTGCTAGGCATGCAGCTACGGCCCTGGTGTATCTCCTTTACAAGACGTTAGGAGGTAGAAGTAGTCTAATAACCTCGCAGGGCCATTACTCTCCATTAAGGCGGATAGATCGTGAGTGTCAAAGTAAATTTGGTCTTCGAACTTCTTAGTCCGCTGTGGCTGCTGTGGCCGCTACTCCACCCCTCTTATGTGCAAGAGTAATTGAGTTATCTCCCTTGGAAAAAAAAGGGGTCGTCATTTTGGAGAGAGGCTCGCCTGCTTTTGGAACGTGTACCCATAATGGCGTGTATCTTTTTCTGGCTCAGTGATGTTCCGCTATGTAAAATGGCATAGTGTCGCCGTGGTCTCAAAGCTTTTTAGTTGTTTGCCTCATCTCATGGCAAAATGTCAGTAATTAAGAGGCTGGTTTTTTTATAGCTTACGTCCTTCCAAAACAGCCATCATCAATTTTAACAAGAAAACCTGCGGCAGCAGCGGCTAAACATTAATTTCTTGTCTGTTCTGCCTCGGCGTACTCGCCCAGCGAGTGAAGCTACACAGTTTCTTGCTGTCCTGACAATATATCCATCATTTTAAGCCCGATTTCTGTTTCCCTTCCCTTTTTTTCCCCTCTTCCTTTTATTCCATGTTTATATTATTTGTTCTCTCCTTAATTTTCGTTTTCTCTCTCTCTCTCTCTCTCTCTCTCTCTCTCTCTCTCTCTCTCTCTCTCTCTCGCTCTGCATTTATTTTTCGTTTCTTCCATCCCCTATCTCTTCCTTCTTTTTTTCACTTTTCTTCTCTCTTATCTTTTCTCTTTCAGCTACCAAGTTAGTGTGACATGTCCCCGTTTATCTATTTCTTTATGGCTATGAAGAGGCAGATATTATTTAGCTATATGGATGTAATTGTAAGTGTTCAGAGTTTATCATCGTGCACGTTTTTTTTTTCCTACTTCTCTCCTATCTCACCAGTGCTGTCGAGAAGCAGATACAAGCCAAGTCATAGTCAGACAGTTAATGTTGTTAGGCTTCGCCGTGGCCCGGCAGTAGAAAATACCAACTGGATCGGGATAATTTATAGTTTTGTTAGGATTTGTTGGACGTGAGAAAGTGGTAGATGGAGAAAAAAAAACACATCATAATATAAGGATCATGTTCTTGCAGGAATATGATTTTGCGCATCTACCCCTCAGCTCTATTTTGTTATTGCTGAGGGTAGACACATAAGTCATATCTATGTTATCACTGCGATGAATGTGGATGTGTCAAGCCCTTCTTGGCGCAGAACACAATAAATAATATGTGAGTCTTATTCACATCTGACTGCCGATATATTTCACTGTTTTTGTTTTGTTTTTGTTTTGTTTCTTTCCTGAAAATAGTATTCATTTTCCTGGCAGCGCCTCAGTGCTGTTCCATTTTCCACATTCATTTCTACAACATTTAAGAATAGTGCCTTGTATCTAGTCCAGTCATATTGCTTCTTCGAGAAAATGAGCACCTACAACCCACTAACAGCTAGGATGTCTTTATCAGAAAGTCGCGTCTTGTATGATTCATTTTGTTGAGGGATCACGAAAACATGGTCCTAAACTGGTAACGAACCAGTCATCAAGCGGTTGGCGTTTACTCTCACTAATAAATGAAATTTGGACACAGCATAACTAATGCATTGCACTGCAATTTACCGCGTGCATTCTGCATACTGTACTAGCTTTAATTTTTTT
>JAWQUT010000474.1:549266-572766 GCA_033807755.1 Ellobium chinense
CCCTCCGCCACTCCTCTCTCTTTCCTCTTCTTTATTCCTGCTTGAAGGCCCAAGCGCAGAGTGCTATATTAAAACCCCGTCTTCCTCTAGTGGTATTGTTAGTGTAATTTAGAACGCTTGTCTGACGTTATTGCGAATGTGTCTTGCTGGGTGATCGGAGTTGCTTCCATGGTTGATTAGTTAGTTGACTTTATGTTCGGTTAAATTTAAACTCGTTGGACGCTGGGAACAATAAATTGATCGTCATGTCAATAAAACTGGTGACCTTTGAAAGTCATACTTTATCTTTATCTGTCTGTCTGTCTGTCTGTCTATCTGTCTGTCTGTCTGTCTGTCTGTCTGTCTGTCTGTATTCTGGCTGACGTAATCTTGAATGCTGCATTATTCTCCAGCTTGACCTGCAAGTTCAGCGGCGCAGCAAAGAATTACTAAAGGATTGGGGGGGAGGGGGGGAGGGNGGAGGGGGGGAGGGAGAGGGAGGCGATCATGAGTCGAAGCCCTTGTTGCTAAGCGAGTGCAATCACACAGTGACAATCTGTCCGTCACAGGAGGCATTTAATATTCAGTGACTAGGGGAGTCCTCAAGGAGAAGAATTTTCCATGCAGCCCTTCATCCCCAAAACTTCTTATCCACCTCTGACGTCAGTCCAGGTTTGTGTCTGGGAGGTCATCTCACTTCAGCAAATGCAGCCTTGTTTTTCCAGCCAGTAAGATCTGCGATATGAAAACGTCCAGCATCAAAACGTCTCTTGAGGGATAGAACTTTGCTCTAGAGAGCCGTTGAATCCGGCTTTTTGTTGACAAGTGTGACAGCGATTGTCGCAAACATATTTGTCTTTCTAAGTCTTATCTTCATTTCTTAGTCTGTCAGTGTTACCCCTCCCCACTTTCCTGCATTTCCTGAGGCCTATGTAAAACCCAGAAGAAATATTCAACTTTGGTTGGCAAGGTTTGGGNTCAACATTTTCAAGTATAGCACTACGTTCGGAGTCACCAAGAGGGAGTTTAGAACGCCCTCTGGATGTCTCCCTGGTTCCATTAACACATCACTCCTGCCAGAGGACAGTTCCAAAGTACTCAGTTCCAAAAAATCTCCCTTCCGGTTTAAGAAAAAGTTAAATGTAAATAATAGTGTGACAGCATTATCAAACCACTCATCCAAAAGTGGAGGACGCTTCAGCGAATAAAAACCAATGAAACAGACCATCTCAGTCATTCATAGTCCTCTGACAATTGAAAAATAGAGAGCGGAAGTAATAGCTGTTGGAGTTATGGCTTGCAATGCCCGGAAACCATGGATTCGTAATAACTGAGAGTGGTCTAAGGTTCTTAACCTTAATTTGTCATGAATTTTTATGTCTTTGAGTGAGGAAGAACTGACACAAAAGCGTTCTTAGCCGAAACAAAGAGATCCATATAACTGAATACTTTGAATGTACAGTTATTACAAAGTAACTGAATTTCGCGCGAACGCTTTGGTTTTAACTAAATTATACAGGCACTGAAAGGATTTTCGACAGTCTTTATAAATGTTTAGTCTGTCCTCTCACAAGCCAGAGATTCCTAACTTCAAGAATGATGTGCTTTCTTTTAATCATTCCATCCGTCATCCAGCGGGACTAGTATATGACTTTTCGTGGAATTACAGCCCCTCTCTCCACAACCTCCATGTTCCACTCTTATATATGCTACTGTACGCAGTTTCTCATCTCAACTCTGCTGATAGAATAAAGAAACTAGACACACATCATTAATCATCAACTTTCTTCCAGTCTGTCATCTCATCCCGTTGGGTCGGTTGGTTTTTTTTCAAGGCTTGGGGCGGAAGAGAGTAGTTCTTAATTTTACCATCCTTCTCATTTTCCAGTATTCATCATGACACCAAAGTCGTTTGTCAGGCCTGACACCAGTATAGATCAGATAGCCATTAAGATCACGTGACCGTAATGGGCCGACCGATACCGTGTATTTCCGAGGCCGAATCTCATTCGTATTACTTATGAAGACATACCAGATTCTAGCCGGCGATACGGAGATCATGGCCGAGTTGATGATGTAAACACAGGTCATTTCTGTTTGACCTCTTCTTCCAGCGCTTTCCTTACTCTTTTCCACTGATTCTTTTCCCCCCTACCCTGTGGATCATATACGCAGTCTTTGTTTTGTAATGGCACAGACCTGTTTTATGAAATATTATCTGAAGATGCTTGAATCGAAGTAATAATCTTCCAACTTGCCATGTAACTCTTGAAAAGTCTATGTTCTCCCTGGGACATCTCATTCCATCTCCTAACTCCCTATAGATTTTTTTTTTGCCTAACGCGATCCTTGTTGAATGGCAATCATTGCTCAAACATGAAATAGGTAACTTTCGTCTCAAGGGGCTCTTGACGTAAGTTCACAAGAAGGCCCACTTCCCATCCACCAATCTATATGACTTAAGTTCACAGGGAACCCACTGTTCTGTTTCCTTCATTGCTATTCTTGATAGCTTCCCTTCATCTCTCCATTTTCCCCTAATGGGTTTTTTAAGTCAAAAGTAAATGATGATTATTGTACTATAATGGCTATGTTACTACAGAGAAAGAGACACCCGACATCCAACTCTCCGAACTCATTTTGAACGTCTTTCCTTCCCAGCTGTTAAGATAATTCTTTTTTTAAAGTTTACCATGATCATGAACACTGTTATACAACCGAAGGCCAGATATCAAAAATAATCATTATAACGTGATAAGAGTAACCACTGTTCTCATGTGGGTTCCTATTTCTGCCTTTCTTCCTTTCCTCCTCCTCAAGAAGGACTTTTTGTCCTGACACAATCCTAGCAGAATTGTGACCACTGCAAGCATTGTGTGAACATGACTATTCTGTTTTGGATAGCACTGTGTTCTCCCCACACGCCTCTGCAATGACCAGCTTCCTTTGTCACAGAGATGATCGAATGTGATCCGATGCCATAATAATGAACTCTAGCACTGACGTAAGGATGTAAGCACAGACAGACTCTCTGGTCTGTATTTTGGAATTTACAGAACACTATCCTTGAACAAGAAAGCATCCCTTCTCTTAACCTAATTCTAATGAAACAGGATCTTTTTATCTTGTTACTGCTACAAAGATACCCAGTCTATAATAATATTTATGAAGAGTTTTGATGGGAGCTGAAAACAACAACTTCCCACTAATAAAAAAGTACTATTTTGTGTGAAACAACCCCTTTTTAAGGTCACAATATAAGAATAACTATGCAATGGATGACGATCTCGTAAATGTTATCAGTGACGTAAGACCAAATGAGTCCCCAGATGTCGTTTGGACACAACTTTTGGACACTACCCTTCCCATTCTACACAAAAGTACTTTAGGAGCTCATGACATAAGAACCATCTTACATGACTTACTACCGATGAAGAGTTAGATCTGCTTAGTTTATGGATGACGTTATGATGAAAGCTCAGATAAGCCTTGGGTCTGTTCTGAATTCTGGACACTCGCCCTTGCCTCCCCTTTACTCCACACCATCAGCGTAAGTACATCTACTTCATACAATTATCAGTCATAAGGTTTTCATTGTAGGGGCTTATTATACAATGATCTCGTGATACCGAACGTAAAGTAATGTGATGATGTCAGATCGGATAGGATCTGTTCCGGGTAATACTTCCTGTCTCTATTCTCTACGCATAAGTACAGTACTTCTTCTAAAACAAACAGAGCTCATTGTATATACAATTATTATGCAGTCAGTGATAAATGACTGGACTTAGGATTGACATGGTCACTTGGCACTTATTTACGTCATACAAGTATTGTCTAAATGATGACGACTGGTTCTGCATTATAAACCTACTTACTGACAGCGATGATAATACGAAGTCTGACGTCACGAGTAACCATTTAGTTACGCAATCTTTACTAGACTCCGTGTTTCCGTTTTATGTTTGTTGTTTTTTTTTAACAATAAAGAAGCGGCAGGGTAGATGTGGATGTTGGTAACTGTATATCCGAAATTGTATTCTTTCATATTTTGCAGAGGCTGGCAGTGGCATTAGATTAGACACAGGTTTCTTGGAGAGCTTTCTTACAATCTGGTGTATATTTTCAATAGTACGGTTAAGGTCATAAGATAACCGGTTTCGATTCCCTTTCTTTTTTATTTTTATTCTGAAGTTTTTTAAAAAGCTTTCTTGCAAGCCTGCCCATAGCCAACATTTTCTCTTATGCCCAATTTCTAACCCCTAGGTTTAAGTAAGTTAAGTGGGAAGTTCGACTTTTCTGACTACATGTTGAATATGGCCGCCGCGGAGTGCTAACTATTCGTGGAAACTGTGCGACATCACGTTTACTTTGTATAATTTCCTGTTTTAGAGCCAGGAAAACAGCGAAATATGGTTGAAATGCACAGCATCAAATTTTACCCCTTGGTTGTGTTTGCTTCTGCTCGTTCTCACACTTACAAATCATCTCTTTACAACGACTTTCAAATACATCCGCAAACCAAACATTATTTGTCAGCAAAAGGGCTAGAATCGGAATCATTACTGAGGTTGAAGGGACACTGTGGGCCAAACATGCAGGTCCTGCGAATACTTAAACACCAGGATGCTTCTTCTTTGCACGTAATTTTTAAGATGTTTTAAATAGCCACATTATAACAGAGGGTTGCACATTATGTAAATGACACGCTTCCATCAGTCAGATGGTTTTTTTTTGGAGGGGAGGATGTGGGTTCGGAGATGTGTGAAATAATCGACATTTTACGAAATTTGCCGGATTTCCGGGGTCTCATCCCTGCCCCTAACTATCAGCAAAGGGCCTTGGGAGAGTTACTTAAATCATGTTTAGATCTCAATCTTAAGGTATACTTAGGCAGCCTAACACTAACACTACTGTTTAACTTCCTTTATGCGCAATCGTCTAGCATAGAATTTGGTATAGAAATTAGGATCTGGATTAGAAATTAGAGAGCACACATGAGAGAATTTCTTGACAATTGTAATGTCAAGAAACTGTCCCATGTTTGCTGTTTCTTCTTCATCCTAAATTCCTAAAACTAAACCAAGTTCTAGGCGGGAATATCCTGATATAGTGCCTACGAAATTTGCCGGAGTTCTGAGATCACCAAGATTGCACTGCCATGCGGTGTGCAAAAATGCAACCGACTTTTGCCATGTTTTCAAAATATGTGAGCCTCGATGCAAGGCCAATTCTGAGTGGTTCATTAAAGAGGTGCGAGTCTACAATCCAACCATTCGTTACAATCTGTTGTATTTAGAGCCGTGAATTGAAGTTAGACGTGTCATGATTGGCATCCCACGAAAGGCTGATCTATCAAGTAACTGTTTCACTATTTTGACAAAAAGGTGGTCCAAATAACTTTGTTTCCGGACAGGTCATACTGAGACAAAAAGACCAGCAAAGTGACCTCAATAGTTAATTTGTTTACATCTTGCTGAGCTTGTGACCAAATGACGGGGAAAAAGGCAGCAGTTGTTTACTTCGTACTAGTCTAGTCCTTTGACAAAATGGTTCGCACCTTGTTAAATCGATATGCATATCAGTCACTTTATTCTTGGTCTTGCACTAAATGACCCTCACGTATCAACGTGGCCCCTTAATGAATGACCTATACCTTTCCTTACATCCATCGGTGCCACAGCCAACGTCATCAATCTTCATTAAACCCAGAGGCGTGACAGTGAGTCAACATCTATGTGGGCCAATTTGTACACATATAAACTCACTGCAGAGAGTCATCAAGTTCATAGTAGACCTATTATAGACCATGAACACTAAGTGACGGTGAGCGAGAAAGAAAGGTCATGTTCACTCCTGTTTAACAAAAAAGAAAAAGCTACGAAAACAATTAAGTTATTTAAACTACAGCGCAGAATTTTTAATGTGCATCTCGGAAGTTCTTTGAAAATGAATTGCATTTTTCCTCATCAAAACGCTCCTGCCTCCCTCCCCCTCACTCCCTTCTCCCGCCCATCCCCATCCCCACCTGCCAAACCTTCGCCACCTCTGAAACCGGGTAAACTTGACTCACTCACTGTCAGAGCGGCGCGCAGCTGCGAAAATGACGTAGAACGCAAGTGTCATAGATTGACGTACTGCTGGAGATTAGAGAGAGGACAACGCATCCTTAATGGTGAAGTCTACTAATTTTTACTTTAATCTGGAGTTCTCCTGTGGCGTTAAACTGAGTAACATGACAGGGGGTGTTTAGTGTGTTTATGTTGTCATCACTGGGGTGACGAGGTAAGGAGGAGGGTGAGTATTGAGGGTTGAGGAGGTAGGACAAGGACACCTACAGTGACGAGGCACCGAGGGAATTATGTAAATATGAGGCACCTATGGGAGGGATGGTGAGCCACCCTTTGGGCCCAGGCTTCTCTTCAGGAGACGGGCCTTCCCCAATATCCACGCTCCTGCTCTTTTTGTTGTACGTCTGGCACCAGGGGTATTTAGCATCAAAGATTCCCTTTCTAGATGTCTTTGTTCTCTTTGACATTTATGAGAATTTGATGACGGTCACACCACGGCAGACTGCATCAGGGCTGCTAGCTCAGTACACAGGGGACAGTCTCACCTCGTGGGCTGGCTAAAGTGATAATGCGATGGAATTGCACTGATGACATTTTAAACAGTTTTCACTATCAGGACAGCCACTCCTCATCATGGTGCCTTTGGGCTCCTACACAATATTGTCTCTACTCAGTGTTGTGTGAGCAGTTTTTTTTTTAATTCCCTCACGACAAAATATGAGAAAAAGCTCAGAATATCAAATCAGTTCTATCTATCTATCTATCTATCTATCTATCTATCTATCTATCTATCTATCTATCTATATCTATCTATCTATCTATCTATCTATCTATCTATCTATCTATCTATCTATCAAACAAGCAAGCAAAATTATTGTCCCCTCCTGGCGCCATTGTGTTTACTAGGCCTACGTGAATGACTCATACCACATTTCATTGAGGCTTATCGAGTAAGCGTGTTGATTATACGGAGGACGTAAGATCACAAGACTTTTGTTTCCGCTGTTTATGTTATGGTAAAGTAGAGTGACGTCATCGTGGGTCTTCCAGCAAGAGTTATCCTCCTTTCTCACTCACTTCTCTGACAACACAGGCATAGGAATACGTCATCAGTCTGTTTCTCCCTTCTCTTTCTCTAATAATGTGGCGGACACTATGCTTTACCTTCTCCTTCTCCACTTTGGCTCTATTTCATTTGCCCCTAAAACAGATCCCCCATTCAGATGTTGATGGAGAGATGATTAGTCTTTCCTTAGATGGAACCGTCCCTGCTCTCCCGTATTCGTGCTTTAACCTTTAAGTTTACTCTTCACTGCGCGTTTCCCCCTTTAAGTTTTCAGCCAAATATTTGAAGCACCCTCGATAGTTCATGAGTCATTTTGTGGTATTTGTGAAATAATTAAACGTTTTTGTGGCTTTCACCTCTTGAAAAAATACCAGAGCACCCGGACGTATGTTTTTATGTTTGTTTACCAGGCACGCTCCAAAGATTGCGCACGAAGACGAGGTTAAATAATTGAAGCTCTTTAGCGCAGGGTGCAGTAATGTGCAGCCGTTCGTGCTCCTAATCAGATTTACCTTGCAGAGTGCTTGGCTAATTTACTCCTGGCTTGAATGGTTTTCATACTAATACCCAATATAATATTTTTCATACTGATAGCTAGTCAGTAGTCATATATTCTCCTCCCCCCCCCCCNCACACACACACACACACACACGTCCACACACACACATACAGAGGTACGCACGCATTCACACATACATACACAATGCAAGTGCTCTTCTTTGCATCCCACATTGACACAAATTAATACTACACATACAAACCCACACACTCTTACCGCCTTATTTACTCATGTCAAACTTCTTTGTTTCTTTGTTTCTTTCTTTTACTTTCTTTCTTTCTTTCTTCCTTTCTTTCTTTCTTTCTTTCTTTCTTTCTTTCTTTCTTTCTTTCTTTTTCTTTCTTTTTTCTTTCTTTCTTTCTGTCTTTCTTTCTTTCTTTTTCTTTCTTTTTTTCTTTCTTTCTTTCGTTTTTTCTAATTTTCAATCTGTTTTTTTTTCTTTACTAGCCCGTTCTTCCTTCCTTCGTACTTTTCTTCTTTTTTTTCTGTCGTTTGTTTTTTCACTTTGTTCTTTGCGGGGATTTTATCTACCCGTCCTCTTCCCTTCCAAATCTTTCACATTTATTATTTCTTTCTTTCGATTTTCGTTGCCTTACTCACCCTCTGTATCTTCTCCGAATTCCATCAGAGTACAGATGTAAAATGAAGTAAACTATTTTCAAAGGTTTTTGAGAAGAGACCACTATATTGTCTTTGTAGCCTGTATTCTCTCGTTCTTTTAATTCGAAATGTCGTTCTTTGTACATGTTCTCGTACTCACGTGTAGCCCCTTCCCCCCTCCGTGCCCATTTCTCTGTCCACCTCCCTTAATTTTTCAGAGTAAAGTAATATTAATTATCAATGACCGTCCATAGCAAGACAAGACAGTGACCATGCAAGTGGCCCATCTTATCTGCGTCAGCCAGCGGAGCATGAATCACCGCCGGTCGAGCTAAATATAGAAATATAGTGTGAATAGATCATTATGTTTTCACGTATAATGTATTATGCCACACGAACGAAGTTCAGCAAGGGAAAAAGGGAGATGTGCAAACTCTTATTGACATTTGAGAGCTTGCATATTAACAACGTAATAACTCTTTCACATCGTAAATATTACATAAACTTTGCATGTTGATCGCTAGTAAAGGTGCGTTCAGCACCAATGCACTAATGTCTTTTTTTTTACGATGGTAAGAGATCCCATCATTAATGCTGAAGTTCTCAGATAAGAGATGTTTTAAGCACGCACATGAATTCGAATACTTGTACCAGAATCGATCCATAATATTTGTGAATTTGACCAAATTAGGTAGATTCTGCATTGAAGTTACTTGCCTGTTGCATTGTTTATATTGTAATATGTGTTAATGTGTATGTATATATATATATGTTAGAATTGGGCACAGTGAACTGAAAGAAGGTTATTGCTCACTTTTTGCATGATTTTACCATCTCTGCTACCATTATCTTTTAAATAGGGCATATTCAAACATTGACAAAAACACTTTAATTTACATTTCATCAAAATTTCCTAGTGTTTCCTTCCAAAGCAAGTTAAAATGCATATTTCATTTGAAATTAATCACTAAATGTTGTATTTAAACTTTGAATACAAGAGGAAACCATTTTTTTGCATTTGACCTAGTTTGTGAAATCTAATGTTAAATGCCATCAATGAAGAAATCTACATGTCATTAATACGATACGCAAAAGCTTAGCCAAGAAAATAAAGCACAATGCGATTCCCTCATAACAATTTCCATTGCATGAGGCTAATCCTCTGCTATTTCAAACAACTTTGTCTCGGGCCAGAAAAACTCTAGGTTAAAACTGTTTTCGCCTCATGTTAGAACACACAACAAGCCTGCTTGTCATATCAATAACGTGATTTTCTCAATAGCGACTTAAGCCTCATTTTGACAGGCTGCAAGATATACTCTTTGTACGCACAACTAACTTGCATATCATATCAATAATATGATTTTGTCGATAACGATTTACGCCTCATTTTGACAGGCAGCAAGACGTACTCTTTTTACGTCATGGCCGTGATCTTTACCACTGTTTACCGCCCTCATTACGCTTGACCTACATAAGCATGACCTTCTCCTCTTTTCCGCAACGCTCTAGAGACAGAGGATCCCATTTAACCTGCAGCCTGTCGAGTGCAAGCAAATGCGCCAGAATTGGATGTTATTTAGCCCACAGCTCTACGGTAATTTGATGGGAGTTAAAGACGGGGAACTTAATGCCTCGGGCAATTTCGTCCTCTGCCGCTGAAGCATGCAAGGCTAATGAATGAGCAACCCATCTTTTATTGAAAGGCTTTTCTTCTTAAGTCAGGGATGACCCCGCCAGCTGGAGGGGAAACCAAGTAATTAGTTACATTCACGATCTGCCTGGAGGTGTTCGTCTTTACAAAGATAGTGTCACGTGGTAGCTAGATATTATTGGTTTAGGAGGGGTAGGCTGTAATGAGCTTGCACTTCTCCACCCCATCTCTATCTCTCACATGCACACCAACAAGAAATATCTGAACCTCCCTCTCTCTGGGTTTCCTTCCCCATTTTTTTCCACTGAGCCACAGGAACCGCCAGCATCATTTCATCGCAGTCCGTTCTGTCTTAGTTTATACTTAACATTGCTTTTTTAAGACCACAAAATACACTATTTTCCACAGAGAATCACCCGATAATGGCAACTTCGTTTAGTCATAATTATCTTCTACCACTCTCCCAAGTCGACTTTATATCGATTTGAATTTTGTCCATTGTTGTAGCTTTCCTGCATTCTCCGCTCCCTCCCTCCCCCGCCCCTCCAACTTTATCATCCCTTTTCACAACCACAGTGCCCCCAAATACACACGTCATACCCGTTAATTGCCGCTTTGTAGATACGCCGCTGTTCTTACCGTTGCTCAAAGATGCCCTTCACATACGTGCTGTCTCCTCACATTTGTAACGCTCGAGATGAAATCATCAAAAGATTTCACCTTGGGATTTCTGTGTTATTCAAGACGGTGCGAGGACTCTTTGCACTCTCTTTGAAACTTGAAAAATGACTCACAGTGGCTTAAGCTCACAGGGAACGTAGCCGGGCCTTGCCTAAGTCATTTTCTATTTCTTGTTGAGAAATAGGTATCACCACAACCACAGCAGTACAGTTACTACTGCAAGAAGAGGTATCTACATTTTCAAGCGGGTGTTCGTTCTTCATCAGGAAATACATATTTAACAAATCATCAACAAGCACTAGACAAACATGAAACATGGTAAAAAGGGGAATAGAAAGTGAGTAAGAGATGAGATAAGAATTCTATAATTTGACAGATTTCACAGGTAAAGAATGTTGTTGTTCTAAGTAAGGACCCGAAAGACTTAGCTGGAGCAAAACATCATAATCGTAATAATAGTTTCACTGAAAATATAGTTTGAAATAGATTCTAATGACACTTTATCTTAGAAAAATGTTTACTTCCAAAGAGCCATAACAGCTTTAACAAAAAACATGGGACAATATTATTTACAGAGGGCTACAAGACCGAAATTGAAAAAAAAACAAAAAAACACCAACAACAATAAAAAATGCTGTTGTGGTAATGTCCATGACTCCCTCGGGATTTCCTTTTGTAGTGTGAGGAGCAAATACAGTTGTAAGCAGTCATGGCTCCAGCAAGTCTCGCCCTATTCTACATATCCGAACAATTCGGGCTGTCTGTTGAAGGGCGACAATCGTAACAATCATAGTCTGTAACAAACTGCACTTTCTTTTTGTGTGGTTTTCAGCTGTTGATAGAGAAACCCAGATGAAGGAATGCTTTGTAGAAGCATCATTTGTTGGGTGTGAATAAAATGATGCTCAACGATCTTATCCATGTTATGAAGGAAGGATGTGCATCCGTTCTGTGTGTATAGAAGATAAACGAGAGCTCCGTGGAGTCATCCATTATTGTGATGAGGTCTTGGCGAATACATTAGTGTTGTCTGGTAGGTTAAAGTTGTGCCATCCGATTGTTACAGTCAGAAGGTCAAGCCCCGCCTACAAATGACCTAATATTACTTTGGTTCAGATGGAGTTGTGTCTATGTTTCAAATACTGGAGACTTTTATATCAATTTTCTTTACCTTATTTCTCGGAGAGGCAATAAACGAGCGATCTGCAAACGTTCTATGCAATGCAATGTGAAAATGTTTTACTCATGAAATTAAGAGAAAATGGCGCTCCTGTGTGAACCATGCGATTGAATTCAAATTGTTTCCCATCATGCCTCTCTTCTCCTTTCATACCCCGGGCGGGTCTTTAAACTGTAGCTTCGTGGAAGCCTGAGCGATACGCACTGTATTTACTCGCACACTACCCGACTCCAAGACAAACATCTTTTCATATGCACAACGATAGAGATTTGAGGATACTGCACTCAACAAGAAGCGACCAAAATTTTCCTTCTACGTCTTCCACCCTCTAGGCCTAGGTCCCATCTCTAATCTGACTGCAGACTGGCTGAGCCACAAAATGGAACAAAAGAAACCTAGACACACGCGGCTGAGAAAATCTAAACTTTCAATCTCATTTTTTAAGCGAAGCTGAAGTTTGCGTGTACATCAACGCTGGAGAGGAACAAAACAAAACAAAACAAAACAAAACAAAACATAGCATAAGCTTTGGGAGGGGAGGGGAAGACGCTCAATTTGGTAACAGCCGAGAGTGAATGCGCATGTCAATCTGAAGAAAACGGATGTTCAAGAAATGGACAAATGAAGATGCAATCCTGTGCAGGAGATATGCAAAGGCGGTGAGTCTATTAATGGGATGAGGCCTCGCCATCGGTATAAACGATTCCTGGGTTATAGAGCAAGTCTTAGAACTGGGTTTAAAAGGAGNGGGGGGGGGGGGGGAGAGGGGGGCTAACAGCGGCGCTTCCTGTGATGTGAATCAAACATCTGCAATAGGTAAGATTCTTACAATCTGCAATCATGTTTTACTGGTTTTATGGTTAAGATAGGAAACTCTCTTACTCGGAGAGCAAGGCAACAGAAGATCGTTTAAAAAGTATTTCGGCCTTTTGACTTCCTGACACTCTAAAGGGGCTGGGCCACACTAGCGAGATGACTCCCAAGTGTCCTTCTGTTGATTTTTTTTTTGTCTCGAGAGGGATTGAACCCGCAACTCTAGTTTCTTGAGGGATTTTAACTGGCGATATTTATAGTTCCGTAGAACGGTAGCCTTAATTGGAGACCTCCAAAGGCCTAAAATTCATCAAGGATGATTATTTCATTCTCTCGGAGCTGCCAGCGTCTTCGCATGGGATGGTAACCTAAATGTGGGTGGAGGCAGGGGAAGGGGGACGAACGTTCTGTCCTCCCATTCCAACAACCCTCCTGGAAAGCATGAAGTCTCCCGGGTACCTGCATTGATCTATACAATGATGTCTGTTTCCCTTATTACTGTAAATGATTTCCCCCTTCCTCTCTTCCCCCTTCTACCCCTAACAAATACAACAAAATAAAAACCGTTCTGCCCTCCCACCGCCTCATCCCGGTAGGTAATTCTTTGCTACACCATTGTGTTTGAGAAATAATAGGCGAGAGAAGAACAGAATAATATTGCTTAAAGGCTCGCTCGGGTTATAAAATGAGAGGAGAGGCTTCACCAGGGAGCTCTATTTTTACCGAATTTCATGAAATACAAAAAATTATTTCATGGGTAGGCACTTTGTAGGTAGCGAATTTACTGTCCATCAGAATGTTATGGTAAAGCAAATTGATATAAAAAAGTCCAGTATTTGATATACGAACGTAAATCCACTTGAGTTGAGGCATTGTCTACGACCAGTTGTAGGACGGGCTCAATATCCGAGAATATAATTGATCGAATGGTGCAGCTTTAGTGGCAGAAAATGAGAGCTGAGAGGAAGACAGAGAAGTGGTATGCGAATATCTACGTGGAAGTGTTACGCCCAATTTGCGAAATAGTCCATCGCATGAACTGGGCAACTAGACTGCCAATTTCATGAAATGTCCAATCCACTGTTAATTTTTGATGAAATGTCCAAATTTTTGCCCACTTCACGGAATGGGCAGTAATGTGTATGAATTTAAAAATCTTATTCACAGCCGGTGCAAGCCGGGGAAGGGAAGTTAACCAGAAAGACGACAACAAAGAAATGCGAGTAATATTGCTCACTTTCATGTATATATTTGTGTGTATTNTGGTGCTGAGAGAGACAGAGAGAGAGAGAGAGAGAGAAGAAAGTGCAGGAAGTTAATATGATAACACACTGATAGAGAAAACTACAGGAAGGAAGTTTTGAGATGGAAGGTACCCGAAAAAGAAAGAGAGAGGAAGAGAGAGTGAGAGAGAGCGCATGAATAAGACTGAACCAGCTCCACTCTCCAAAGGCGTATCAGCCATTCTCCATGCAGACAGGGAAGGGAGTGAGGATCTATTAAGATTCATGACAAGGCTGTAATAATCTTATTGCTTCCTTAGATCGCATCACTACAGCCAGTCATTAACACACCATCTGCAAGATAAATGCTCGACAGCCTTTCACATTGTCCGAAGGGTTGTTTTCTTTCCTTCCTCATTTGTTATTCGGTAAAATGCCCATTTGTGCTCGTAAATATCTTCTGTTTTTTTCTCCTTTGTGTGTGTGTGTGTGTGTGTGTGTGTGTGTGTGTGTGTGTGTGTGTGTGTGTATGTGTGTGTGGACGTTTGTGAAGATAAGGGGCTAGATTGTACAAGGCTGAGGAAATTGACAAAATAATGCGTTGAATCATTCTGTAAAGATGCTTTCGTTTGGAGAAAAAATGGAAGAAAAAATAAACAAGCCGTCAACAATCAGAAAAAAAAAAGTATATCTATACAAAATGTAGTGAAATTTAGAGACACAAGAAAAAAAAGTATATCTAAACAAAATGTAGTGAAATTTAGAGACACAAGGTAGTTCTGATAACACTTTGCTAGAAATTACGACTTTTTGAAATCAAATCCTTGTGGTCTTGCCTATTTCACAGATTTATTTTTTTTTAAATCTACAGAAACGTTAACATCTTTTGTCCAGGATATCGGCAACTATCATCAACAGAATATTTATTCTCTCAAAACGCAGCGATTTGCACCTGGCAACACATTGTCGACATAGACGATGCCATAGACACGCCAGGAGAGGCGTTTCTGTCAGTGACGTCTCTCTTAGATTAGTGTTTTTGAATTTCTTTTTCTTTTTTCTTCTGTTCGGCCCATTCATCTTTGTGACATGTTTGAGTTTGTGAGTGAAATAAATGCTATAAAAAGACACGGGATTTCAGATAAGCATTACAAGGATTGCCTGGATTATTTAAGTGCTTGACTTCACCGTGTATGTTTATTCTATTCATCGTCTTTAAGAGGGTGGAATATCACCCCGAAATGATACATTCTGAAAAGTGTGCCATTAAGACTTCAGAATCACTGTGATAGATCAAGTTTCAGAAGGAAGTCCGTAAAAGGTAACTCTCAAAAAATCTGTTCTTATTGGGAATTGAACTCAAGCCCTCTGAGCTTGCAGGTTGAACGTTCCACCATTACACCACGGCAATTTGTACTTGAGAAACTGAGTGCCTGAATAGTGTTCCCTAATTTCCACGTGTAAACCTAATGTTTACCCGTGGCCCGCTCCCCAACTACTCACATTTATTTAGGTATTCCCATTTATTTGTTCAGTATTGTTTTGTTGTTTTGTTTTTTTGTGTGTGAATGTATTATCCTGGGTATCTTCCAAGGCTGAGAAAAGCATATAATATTGCTTTGTCTTTTTTGTAAGACGGAGACTCCTGTTCGTTCTGTTCCTGGTTCCTCGGTCTTAGAGCAGCTGCTTTTAAGGCTCTTGTTGTTAAGGAATGAGTACAGCTAGGGATCACACATAAATTCATAAATATTATATTTTTTGTAAGGAAGGCATTGCAGTAAAAAGGGAAGTGGAGTATTAAAGCATCCATTCTTTTGCTGTAAAACCATACCTGTATATATTTCTACATGCCCGAGAATTTCTTAAGCATGAGGAGGTCAAGAAACCAGACGAGATAGAGACGGAAGTTAATGGTGTCAAACTGCTCAAAACTGGGTTGATCATAGTTGTAAACGCTGTCCTGTTGATTCCATACTAAATGACTGGACAACACTATTATTCGGAGTGTTTTGGGAATACACTATAAAATAAGTCTTTGTACAGATTACACAGAAAATAGCTCATACTCTGTGAATGTCAGCCCGATATAGTTAATTCCACCGTTCTTTTACATGGCTGTTCGCTGCCGAAAGTGGACTGTCACGTCTGGGTTTATTCATGCATGGTGCACTGCTTTCAACTTTGGTACTGGGCATCATACCCAGTGTTATTACACTGTAACTACTCACGCTGGACAATATTGCTGCATCGTTTTTTTTTGTTGGTTTTTTTTGTGTGTGTATACAGGTATGTTGTTGTGTCTGTCTTTGCATTTGCTATGCATTTTGATGTTTGATTATTATTGTTCATATGTTATCATGTTTGTAATTTGGGTTCAAATAAATAAACTGAAATTGACAAATTGATTTCATCAGAGAGGAGTCTGACGTTTGGTGTCTAGGCGTGTCAGTAATGCATGACTGTTAGGGTATCTTCATTATAATATAAAAGAAAAACATTTACAATTCCCCTTGTTTGATCGATCCAGATTGTTCAGATTGTTTATGTAGGCGTAAGCTCATGCTCTCAGAAAGGTTTGAAAACCCAGCAGTTTTTTAATACTATTCTATGTAACACACTGAATTCTGCAAAATACTACCTAGGAAACAATGACCACTGTTGAAACAAGTAGCTGTGGGGAAAATGCTTCGTTGGTCAAAGAAGGATCAAAGAAGACAAAGAGGGATAACAAATGTTGCACGTGTTGAACTTTTAGGTTGGTGTTGTTGTTTTAATTCTTTTAGTCCAGTCATTTGAAACATGTAATAGGGTAGTTCCTGTTGAAATTAAAAATGTTTACGGATGTTTACAAAGAGATGCCTGCCATGATTTTACTGAAAACGCAAACAGTTTTGTTTCTTCAAAAATTGCATGCACATGCACGCAGTTTTTTTTTCTCTCAATTTGCCTTGGTTTAAATTTTGGTTCGAATTGTCTCGTCATGTTTAGGAGTGGGAGGACGGACAAAATTAAGTCGATTCGAATAGTTTGAAGCTCTCAGGTACAGTGAAGGTTTCATTTCGTCACATTCGTATTTTCACTTTTCTGACCCTTATTCGTTACACAATCGTTCACTAAACTGAGATTTAAAAAAAAAAGGAAAAACATTAGACAGCATATGTATAATGCCAATCCATGTTCACGGTGCTTCACAAGCAAAGAGCGTGGATATCACAACAACAACCAAAAAAAAAGATCTCAGCAAATTCACCCACGGCGAGCTAGCTCCTCCAAAAACGCACATGCTCATAAAACACATAAGAAAAGCATGGCACAATACAATGCATTACACGCACACGTGTTGTAGCAACAAATAGGATAAGAAAAGATGCCACCGGAGCTACTGTCGAAACAAATGGGTTTTCAGTAATCATTTGATAAGAGGCTGAACTATTAACATTCCGTAATTCTGCAGGTAATTTATTCCAAACTGATGTTGGAGGAGGGAGATTCCTCTGGCATGGTTCCTGGGTGTCCGTAGTTTCGCCACTGTTCTCCTCATCCATTATGTCGTGTCTGTTCAGTGCAGGCGTCCGGCGGGCGGGTCGCTGTTCGACTCGTGCATAGGCGACTGTCTGCATCCTTTATTCTGTTGGAAGGTCCCAGGTTAAAACCATAAATCTCGGCTTATCTTGTGTCACATCTTATATGAAAGGACAAAGCTAAATATGTCAGTGTCTCCAGCGTATTGCTCCACCGTGTTATACTAATACAAAGTGCAAAATTAATGTTTTGATTCATTGACAAAGATGAAACACCAGCCTCAAAAAGCACAACAGACGTGTGTTGTCACGAGATGATGAAAGAGAACACTGTGCATTTAGAGGAAAGTGTGGTTTCGCTGTGCAGTATGAACGTGTGTATATTTGACACACAATATTCATGCAAACTTTTGCGTGGGATTTAGCTTGTCATAAATGACTGAGGCTTTGGCAAAGCTCGTTTACAACTCTGTGGGTGACATTGTCTATAAAAATAGATCTATAATATTTTGTGTATGAAGAGGTCTACCCTACAACACTGCGTATTTCTGTATATTATGTGCACTCACCATGGCAATGTATATAAGTACCTGTATAAGAGTCACTAGATGAATATGAACACAGTGTGTAAAATTATGTATATAGCTCGCTCTCAACTCGGTGTCAGTTCTCGGTGTAAGGTGTATGCCCTAATGGCCGTTCACCCTCTTGTCTTCCTCAGTGACGGCACTCATTTGTCATTTAGCTGGGCATCTCATCTGCCGCCTCATTAGCACATTCACGCACACGATCTTTTACTCACAGCTTCATTTATCCTCACACGCTTTAACTTAGAAATTCTCGGCCCATCAATTTTAGACCCTCCTTCAACCCTCCCACCCATTCACCCACAGACAGCCACACACACACACACACACACACACACACACACACACACACACACACACACACACACACACACACACACACACACACACACACATATACACACACACACACGCACACACATACTTTCTTTCCGTCCAGCCTTTCATCCAGCCACCTTTCACATCCTGTTCCTTCCGGAAACCATCTTCGTTCCCCCTTCCCATTTCCCAGTCTCCCTCAAGCTCCTTCCTAGCTTCGTCCAATTACATTCAATGATTCCAAAAGTCTTTGTGGAATTACCTCTTTCAGCGAGTAAATTATTTTCTCCACAGCCACTTTCTGTAATGATCAGGACTGTTCGTTGGTTGGACATTCACCCAGTATACAGCTGAAACTGTAAATGAAGAGCACGTTTCGTTCCTTTCAAAAGCTTCAGGTCTACATTTGTTGGTCATCGCGGGTGCAGGAAATGGGCGGTCCTTTGTATTCTGTAGGCGGTTCCCCGGAGATTTTAAGCGTCGGAAGCATCAGCCTCTAACCAAGCCAAAATGGTTGCGACTAATGCGGAAGAGCTAGAAACTAATACTCTCACGTACAATTGACGTTAGCTTTATTTATATCTTTGCACACATACCGCCCTTGATTATTGCCACCCCCCCTTCCTCTAACACAAGGCCGTTGATAAAATGTTACACTTACAAATTTGAAACCGTAGATGGTAGCCGCCATTTTGCGGAGCTTTCACTTCTGATCTACGCAAAAGTTGTCACATTTTTAACAAATTATGTCTAGTAAGGCGCACACTTCCTCACAGCGACTAGAGCACAGCAATAAAAAACATACCAGCGTCTGTCTTTGGGGATCAAGATATGGAAAAAGAAGATCTTTCCGCTCTGGTTCACAAATGCGTCTTTTCAGTGGGCTTGGAGCTGCTGTATGGTACATTCGATTTAAAATCGTGTATTGAAACTAGAAAGATGTTTCTCTGTAATGTTTTATCATACGGAACATAAGAAAATATTATAGTAGTGGTAGATTTAGACAGGTAAATCGCAATATATTGAGGTTAGATCAATTGTCGAATATATGAATGAACTTCCCTGAAACTCTGTAGCCTCGGCATCCAGGTGGTCGCAACACACAGGTATTCACCGGACCAGATTTGGCAGCATACAAAATGCTCAACACATGAGCATCAGTGAATTTCAGTCTACTAGAAGTTTGAGCTGTAGAACTAACACCTAGATAATGAACTTATAATTGTTCACTTAAGACTGACCTGCCTACTAGACTGGGATCATCAAGCTAAACTGTCTCGCCCCCTTCCCTTCTAGTTTACCCCTTCTCTTCCAAATATAAAGAATTATTCGTCTCTTCAGTTCCATCTCTAGAAACAATATTTTCAGTCCCTATAAACAGGAATATGGATACACATGGAGCTAGCACTCATAGTCTATTAAATTACTCCGGATCCTTTTTGTTTTTCTCTTTCTAATGTTCTTCTTTTTTTTTTTATTCTGTCTCCCTCCTGTTCTCCTGTCTTTGTTTATCTGTTGTTTTTTTGTTTACTCCTTTTGGTTTGCGAAAATCCTGACATCCAAATATGTAATGGACCTTCGTTAATTAGTCAAGTCCAAGAAAGCTCACTTTCGAGTCAAAATTGGGTGTAAATAGTAGCGTGACTGTATCAACTATCATCAAATATCTCAAGTAAAAAAACAACAACATGCATCAGCCAATAAAAGCCAATGTAACAGACTATATTAGCTAATCATATTCCTCTGACAATGGTAAAGCGGAACACGGAAGTAATGATTGTTGGAATTGTGGCCTGCGATGCCCGGATGACAGTGCATGCATAATAAAAAAAAAGTAGTCTACAAGTCTTCACGACATCTTAACTTTGCGCACTCGAAGCCCTCGCCTTCTCCTTGCAAAGCTCAGATCCTTTGGTTTGTATACTATATATTATACATCTCCCCACGAACTTGTACTTCTGAACCGGTTCCCTATAATTCGAGTTCATGAGGTTTATTGTGTTTTGATGTTGAGTTTAGAGCTGCAGCCCACTAGCTTTACTGTGAACACGTTTCTGCTTACGATAAATCCACACCATTTTTGTCCATGTAGAGTTCCGGTAAAGTGTGGTTTAGACTCGGTTAGTGTTGGTTGCTCCCGTGAATAATTGGCCTTCTCTCTGACATGTAAATAAACTAGGGTGACGTGGAAATTACTCCTGAAATCTGCTTAGGTCAGTTTGTTCCGCCAGCGGTCAGCGAGGATGTAATATATTAAACGGTGTCTGGCACCTCAACCCATTTACGAGATCTGGGCTTTTATTTTTTGTTTCGGTTCTTCACTGGGGTTTTGTTTTCACTTTTTCTATTCCTTTTGTGTCATTTGTCTGGTGACCTGAGTGATACTCGTCTAGTTGACTTCCTCACTTATCTCCCATGGTTACTGCCAAGATCCCAGTGAGATTGAATAGATGATGTTATTGATGGCGCCTCTATTGTTGTTGCTGATGTTGTTGTCCTAATTGTTATTATTTTCGTCGCATCATTGGTGCTTTTCGTAGTATACTTCCATACTGTCTTTGTGCGTTATTTTTGAGACATCTGTTTGTATTTTTATTATTGGACATTTCCGTCTGTGTTATTGTCCACATTGTTTATTTTCGTGGCACTGTTTATGTCATCATTGTTGTAGAGTTTTGTGGCAGTGGTGCTATTTCTTTCTACCATATTTGGTGTTGGTGTCTTCATTTTTTTTTTTTTTTTTNCTTCATTTTTTTTTTTTTTTTGTCGCGATTGCTGTTACTGCTGTCAGTAGATCTTTGCCTTATGTGGTATTGTAGGCTGTGGCTAAAGCTATGACCGCTACTGATGTCGAAACTGGTTATGGAAGACTGTCGCTGCAGAGTAAAGGATGATGACGGTGATGGCGAAGTGATACACACCTCTATATTTTAACAAATATTCTGTCTGCACACTGTACTATATTTTCTCTACAGCTAGTGGTATCAACCGGCAGCCCGTCAATGAAATCAAAATATGCGGATTATGAACGTCTATCACAGTGATTTTCAGCTAGGGGTCGCACGTGAAATTGCATAACAAGAGAAAAGTAGGGGCCCTTCTCATCCTCCTATCCCCTCCCAACCCCATATTTACTCCGTATTCTCCACCTATTTGTGAAGCTTACTTTTTGTGAGTAGAAATATGTTTAGATACGAGTAAAACGACATGAAGTAGATATTGACATATTATGTCCATCTTTTAATAGAGAGTTACATTTCTGCACACAGCGCCGCACTGCACTCCTGTTGACCCCGGAAATCCGGCAAATTTCGCAGGTAATTATATCATGACACTCTGGCGTAGAGCTTGGTTTAATGTTTGGGGCAGAGTTAGGGGTAGAGGCAAGGAAGAAAACCTGGGGCAGTTCCTAGACATTAGCACTGACTGGGAACTCTCTTCATCTCTCTCTCTCTCTCTCTCTCTCTCTCTCTCTCTCTCTCTCTCTCTCTCTCTCTCTCTCTCTCTCTCTCTCTCTCTCTCTCGTGTTTTCTCTCATTTCTATGCCTGCCTCTCTCCTAAACCAAACTCTGAGCGGGAATGTACTTTATAATACTGTGGATGAAGAAAGCCAATCAGTCTGTTGTACTAGTGGCAGGCAAGCTAAGTTAAGAGTTCGGTTTATGCAAAATGCAAAGGCCAATATCATGGGACTCCCCTCTCTTTTATCCCTCCCCCCTCCCAACCTCACAAGGACATGTGCTGATGTTTAGTGTGAGCAGTCGGGACATGTGTCAAGATCACGGGTGAACACTAGGTTGGCACATAGAAGTTAGTGAACATATTCAAATTCCAGCGGTAGGTATTTAAGAATTAAATTGTTGTGAAGTTAACGTCCCTGTAGTGTACTGGTAACACGTTCAAACTTGCAAGCTGAGAGACCTTGGGTTCGATTTCCGGTAGGAGCATGAAATTTGATTTTTTTTAGTGTAGCTTTTATGCGGCTCTTTTGCTCAAAATTGATCCTTCACATTAATGTGGTAAACTCCTTGGTGACACACTACCATGGATAATTATGTAACATCTGAAAAAAAAAAGTTATCAGACTGAGCTCACAATCCTCCCTCTTAATACGAATAATAAAGAATGAATACTATATGCCTTTGCCACCCGGTTACATTAGGGGCAGGAGTTGAACCCCGGAGGTCCTGCAGATTTCATACACATCCCCGAATTCACCCATGCCATTTGATGGAAAGTGTGTCGCATGCATAATTATGTAACCTTTTATTGGGCAGTTGCACAGAACACACAGCGTCTCCAAATTGTCTTAGTAAAATCAAGAAAAAAGTTTTCCATATTACAGGCAGTTTAAGTCTACTCTCTTTCCTACCTAGGAATCAGATGTGGGGAGTGAGCAGACACAAGCAGATGCTTACACAAAGTATGATCAAGGGAACGTGCTCAAGAAGACAAATGCAGAGAGAAAATGAAAGAAGGAATGAAATTGATGTGGCGGGAAACGAACCCGCGACTTCTGCGTCGGCACTCATTGTCTCGCCGTCAGTTCGGAATCAGGTAGACTTTGAATGAGCATCTGTTTGTGGCTGCTCACTCCCCATTTCTGTTACTAAGTCCTCCCTTTCCATCTTGTACTACCTACGCATTGTACCAAACAAGTTCGCACGCCCACACCAAAGTTGGTGTTTTGGTGTGACAGATAGCATTGTGTTCAGTGGTCGATACTGAGATTCGGCTCGTTAGAATAACAACAACGTCTTTCCCCATGACGTGTTTAAGCCAGGTCCAGGACACAAAATGCGAGTAGGAGTGACAGGGCGGAAAAACTGGGCACCGTCCATCGTCCAGAATGGGTCAGCCTCCTGAATATTCAATGCAATTTCTCGAAGCCTTCGTCTCTTGTATCCACCCACCCGCACTTTCCACCCCAGACTTGTCCACAATAAATGGAAGTCAGATTTGACTAGACGCCCCCCCTTCCCACCAAACCACCCCCTCCTACCCCACTGCCTTTCCGTTTCATCTTTTTGTCTCTGCCTGAGATCTGCAGGACTGCTGGCTTCAATGGGTAGCAAATGGATAGTGAGTTGAATGAGAAAGGGTTTTCCGTAAGAGGACTCGGTATTTGAGGGAAAGGGGGGGGGGCATAATATGATATACTAGAGAAAATGGAGTATAGTAGTTGTAAGTCATCCGAAAGACACAGCCGTTTTCGGGATTACACAACCGACCTATCCCCCCCCCCCCC
>JAWQUT010000475.1:7899-25399 GCA_033807755.1 Ellobium chinense
CATCATGAATTGATACCTGGCAATAATAAAGAAATCAAAGTTTAGACACGTAAGACCAGCAGTGTTGTTTTGTTGTTTTATCGATTGTGACCTTATAAACTACTTTTTGCAATTTTCGCTTAATATCATGATGCCTGTAATGAACTGTGAATGTGATGAAACACTGGACTTATTTGGGAAAAAAAATGGCGCTTACGAGGTCTGATCAGAATGGTAACTATTTGTTTTTATTACAATAATAGTATAGTAGAACAGCACTGCGCAAGAAAAAAAAACACTTAAACAAAGTGACTTTTCGAACGCAGACAACCAGGGTTGGCAGAATTGAGATAATATGAACGCAGTTGAAAGAATGAATAGAGATAAACAGTATACATTGTAAAACTCTAAAATTAAATTCCAGCATGGAGTTCTTTCGTTGTATTATTATTATTATTTAAAGACTGTATTCGACTGAGTATGATATGAAAAATGGAGCATTTATTGATGACCTGGACCTGAAATCAATATCTGAATTAAATTGATACACCTTTGTTGACATTAACTGAAACAAACTGACTTTTTATTTCCCCCACATTTTCATGTATAGTCATGCTTTTAAAAAGCAGAGAAAATGATATTTTGCATTTGTTTGTTCCATTCTTTTTTTGCCAAAGAGGATGTTTAGTTGTGATACAAAAATCGGTATAATCAGGGAATAGGACCGATCTTGTAGCTAAACCAATGACTAAATGAACTGTATTAATGCAAGAGCGGTCCTGTCCCAGGAGATAGCCCAAAAATCAACAGATGATGTAATAATTACCCATTATTACGCTAGGTATGATTGCATCATGATTTTCTTGATTATCCTTTACACAGCTGACTATGAAATAACGATACAGAGCATTCTGATAGAGATCAAAGAGAAGTGGGCAGAGAGAGACAAACATCTTAGCAACTGATTTTTGCCGTAGGGTGTGACCTCTGTCTAATATCACTCTGGATTAGCCTTGTCAAAATTAAAGATACATACTTTACAACTATGTACGGTACAAAACGAACATTGAACACATGGTTGCTTCTTGATTTAAATGAACATTTTGATAGGCTGAGAACGGCAGGCGATCATTGCTGGACAGTGTATGAAATCTGAGGGCCACACAATTAGTACTGCAGGACGGGTAGTGATTATTTGTAAACTATCTTAAATTCACGTCAATTTAATCACCACTGATATTCTTTGTATTATCCTCCCAACTTTCTCTCCCTTTAATGTTCCTCATCAACATAATATGTACGCTATACCAAGTATGCTTTCAACCACTATTTGCCAGTTGTTTTTTTTTATCAGACATCTTCGATTTTTTTTTTTAATTTCAACAAGAGGAAGCATACGGTTTAAGGTATTTTTACATTTTCGTCCGTTTAAAGTTCATGTTTCATTTTCTTCTTCTTTCTAGAATATCCGTTCATTCACAACTGATTATCATTATTTAAAATTTTGTGCGAATTATATTCAAATTGTCGTCCATTTAGAGTTGATCCATCATTTGTTTTTGGCAGGAAACTCCAAGATGTTGACCGTTTCTCCCGTTTGATACTTGTAAATGGCATTTTCTTTCAGTATTCTGGATATCTTCAAATTGTTGTTCTTATCATGAATTGTTATCAATCACCGGAGAATATCCTTAGATTATTCTTTTATCAACCCTCCGTGATCAGTGCCTGTGAGCTATTTTGATCACAGAGTGGTTATTATTATTATTACTATTATTAGTATTATTATTGTCACATGTTTGGCCTTGGATATGCTTAATTTCGAGCCTTGAATTGAAGCTATTTCCAAGTGACTGCCCCTTAACAACGTATTTTAAATCCGAGAAGAAAATCTCAAAATGATTGCTCTTTCCGTTTATTTGTTCCAGGATATATCCAAACAGATTCCATCTACCATGGCAACAGCAGGAGCAGTGATAGCATCCTCTATTGGCCTTCTAGTATTGGCAGCTGGCATTGGCACCGGTATCGGTAGCATAGCCACATCCAACTGGGTACTAATGCAGATTGATGAGCACCACTTTCGTATCGGGTTGTTTGAAATGTGTATGGACACCGAGTGCTTTGGTCTTGACAAATTGGAAGGTCATTTAGAGTTAGGTATGCTCACGTTATCATTATCATCAAAGTTGCCGTCGTTTTCATCATCATCAACATCAATCATCGGCAACAAAAGCAGTATATCTTCGTCTTTCTCCTTCTCCTCCTCCTCCTCCTCATTCGCTTTGTCTAGATGGAGGATTTCAATGTAGAAATACGATCTTGAGATAATAACGAATTATTTATCTCTCATATTTTACCATTGTGTACTCTCCTCAGCATACATTCTTGTATGCTTGTTGACGGAATACACTAGTTAAATGATTCAGCCGCTTATTTGAAGAGTCTGTAGTGGCCATAAAAGTGATATTGTTGCTAAGCTACCTATCACTTTTGATCTTCACAGTTTTAAGGTAAATACCATGGACCAATTCGAAGGATGCCTGCGTAAACACCGTAACATATTATATAAAAGATATATTAAGATATTTGCGCAGGCAGCCCTCACGATTAAGTCATCTTAAAGTTTTGGCATCTTTGCGCAGAGCTTAACCTAGTGACACTGGCGTATACTCAAGTAACTTTTAAATTTCTCAAGAAAGTTAACGAAATACATCACCATTTAATGAGGTTTATGCTGCGTTTCCGGATGTTGACGCTTGTGTCACGTGCTAAGGTAATACCTTATTAGAAATCAGTCACTACTTTGTACTTTGGCATGCGATCTTCCATGCCAAATCCTAAGAGGGTGCTGTTGACGATCAAAGCATGCTCAACGCCAACCAATCTAAAGATCCCTGTTCCGAAAAACTCACTAAATCACAATCCACTAAGTTCAAGAACTGAAAACTGGAAAGAAGTCTACAGACATTAAAAGAAAGATGTGATCTTTAATTGTTGCTAGTTTCATCATCTAGTTCAGGGCTCTAAAATTCATTACTGTAAAAACCCAAATCTAGAAAATACTGTGAGTTCATAAAATTACTTGCTGGATCAGGTTTTGCCGTAAAGATCATAATTTCAGATATATAAATGTAATATGTTTGTTATAAATCATTATACTCACCAGTATACGAAGGTGCATCAAAAACTTTCTTGGTCACCCAGAAAACGTAACGCTTTTGACCAAAAAAAAAAAATTACTTTAGTGTCCCCATGACACAAAAGCGAATCTTGTTATGAAACAGTGTTACTTTTCAAATCACATGATTGAAAAGTAGGCCGCGGTGGATTTTCCCATAGAAGGAGTACCTCAAGTAGTTGTGGGTGAAGGTTACAAGCCTGTAATGGGATTGAAACCTTTTTTCCTTTATGGGCTATATTAGCATTTTGAGCTGCCATCTGAACCCCAACGTTTTAGCTTTCACCCAGACTCATATCAGATTTAAGCTCATTGTGTGGCCCAAATTTTAAGACTGACCCAACCTTAGCAAGCCCACTGCAATTTTGAGCTTGGCTGCTATTTGTAATCAGATCCTGTCCTTTTCACCTGTCAACGCCACACGCCTCTTCTCCTGTCTGAGCACACCCTTGACCTGACAGTTCCAACCCAGGGCTAAATAGTACCTGGCAAAATAAAGTAAAATGGACATAGTTTCTCATTAAATCAAATTTTGACCCCTTGGAGCCCTTGTCACTGGAAGCAGGGCATACCAAAAGAAGGAAAAGAGGAGATGAAATATAACCCCTAAGTAGTAGGACACAGTAGTGAAATTAGAATTACCCAACAGTGAACGTAGAATTACTCAATAGTGACAATAGAATTACAGGCCTGTAAACTGAATGTTCGTCTTGGAGTCAAACTTATTCCGCATGCCAATCATTTTGCCATTATGGCTCCAGCTGATTTTTAAAAGCTTTCAAAAACCGAGAGAACGAGTCCTGTAAGAATTTCTGCTGAAGGCAATGAAAGCATTTAATTTTCTGGAAATGAGATCCCAGAATAATTTAGAATTATGTCATTTGCAAGGGGAAAAGCGATTCATTTTGGGATTTGGCACAGTTTATAGACTCTTGATGTTTTCACTACAGCAAAATTCACTGTTTTCTTGGGTCAGGCCACGAACTTTTTGATCCACGCTCGTAAATCGTTCTAAGATCATGGACCATATCATCATAAACCCTTGGTAAACTGTAGTTTAAGCCCCTTGTGGAAAATCACTCTTTGATGAGGGTTTGGGTGCTCCTAAACAGTGGTACAAATTCCCTGACAGGGATATTACTAGAGGGACTAGCATGGACTTAGTTGGCAAAACTGGGACTTTGCGCGGGCTTTAGTCTGCAGAACTGGGACTTTGCATGGATTTAGCTTGCAAAACTGTACTGTTATTTTTTTTGTGTTTTCTTCCTTCCACAGGACCCTCGTTCCTGCAATTGAGCACGATAGGGGGTGTGATATTGGCGTGCGCTGCCTTCATTGCTGGATTGACCGCTAGCTTGACTTTGGTGTACAAGAAACCTGAAAAGATTTATGGAAGTGGTTGTTCAAGGAATAGTGTCATCTCACTATCAATTTTTGGAGGTACGCAACACTTTCATCCATCCATCCATCCATCCATCCATCCATCCATCCATCCATCCATCCATCCATCCATCCAGTAGTTGGTCCGTCTGTCCGCNGGTGTGATATTGGCGTGCGCTGCCTTCATTGCTGGATTGACCGCTAGCTTGACTTTGGTGTACAAGAAACCTGAAAAGATTTATGGAAGTGGTTGTTCAAGGAATAGTGTCATCTCACTATCAATTTTTGGAGGTAGGCAACACTTTCATCCATCCATCCATCCATCCATCCATCCATCCATCCATCCTAGGTAGCCATCTACATATCTGCCTGCCTGCCTGCCTGCCTGCCTGTCTGCCTGTCTGCCTGTCTGTCTGTCTATCTGTCAGTCTGTACGCACGCACGCACGCATACACGCTCTCTTTCACTACTGTAGTAAACTCACATTGTTAACGCGCAAGCTCTCGGATGTCTTCTTTTCCTTACCATCACCGCTTTTTTCTTTTCCCCTCAGGCCTCGGACTATTGGCAGGCGTCGTATACATTGCTGGTAAACTGGCAACTTTGCCGATCCACTTTGGTTCTTCCTTCTATCTGTGTCTGACTGGCGGTATCCTTGTCGCGTTCGGTGGGATTCTATACTTTGTTGGGGCGAAGATGGCCGCTTCGTCACTGCTCAGCGTGTCTTCTGGCGACATCTTGGTGCACAATATGCACACTGAGTACCCAGAATCACATTACCAGCCACACTCCCAGCCTCAAAGCCAGAGCCAGACCCTGCCCCAACCCCCTCCATACTGGAAACCGAACGTATCATCGTTCTGAGAAGGCGAATGCACAACTGGAAGACAACAAAAATGGTCTAAATATCCAGAACAAAGCCGATACTAGCTTTACAGCTGCATGTCTCTCAAAATTCTTCACAGCTTCGTGGAAAGTAGAAATGAACGCTAAAATTATGTCGTTGTCTGCTTTGTAACTATTTTTCTCAAGCCAACTCACATTTCTGACTCAGTGTAACTTCAGCTTTCGCAAAATGATGTCGGCCAAAACCTGAATTGCATACCACCGCTTCATTAGGATGAAGAAACCACAAAATTGATCTTTCCGAAAATGTAAATATTTTCTACGCGGCTATTCGAAACAGTGCCATGTATTTTTTATTTACTTTGCAGCTCTGTTTACTGATAATTATATGCATTACTCGTTTATTAAACCTCACTCGGATGCCATAGCAAATACAAGATATTTTATTAATATCCTTTACTGATTCGGCAAAATGAACTCCACATAACACTGCAGTCTTCTTGAAATTGAACATTCTTCATAATTATACTGTGTGAAATTCTACTCAATCGGTGAATAAACATTGATGCGAAACCTTCTTCTACGAAATTACTTCAGACTGATGTTACTGGCATTAATATAAAACGGTGGTTTAAGGCTCTACGCGTACCAAAATGGCAAGCTATGCTTTCCTTTTCCCACGCGCGCCTGAGAACTACAAAACTAAGTGCATTGCAATGGAAAAAAACAAACACTAATCATTAATAGTTAGGGTATTGTAATTATTTGAAAAATCGGCCGAGTGGGCGTATTTCGTGTATTGCACGCATGCATTTTATAGAGTGCATCTGAATGAATTTCACTGTAATCATTTTTTTTGGGGGTATTGTCTGTATGGCTTCGCAAAACACATTACCCACACTTTTTTTTTGCAGTTCTTGCAATTAAGTGTCAAAATACCATATGTGCATATACGCCAAAGAACAGAAGGGATTACTGCTAGAAATTTTATGACCCCAAAAAAACTCCACTGTTGCCAAACTTCACGGATCTTTAAAAAATGCCTTAGGAGTGTGGCAACTGATAGCTGCCTTAACACTAAATTTCAAAGAAATGGCATGCTTTTCATCCAGATATTTTTTTAAGGGATTGCAGAGGCATCATAAGCTGAAGGCAACATTTCCGATTCTATCATCATTTTGCAGCTGGCACACTGTATAATGTCTTCTTTCCATTTCATGATTGTGATTGACGATTGATTCAACGGTTATGATGTTAATGAAATTTGTTTGTACTATGAAAATTGCTGAAGATGTAAGCACCCGTGAAGATACCTTACGTTTCTAGCAATGAGGCAATTTCTCTAGCAATAGAGCAGTTCTCTTCTAGCAATGGAGTTTTTCTCTAGCAATGGAGCAGTTCTCTTCGATCAGTGGAGCAATTTTCCAGCAAGGGAGCAATTTGCTTCTAGCAATGAAGCAATTCTCCAGCAATGGAGTAATTCTCTTCCAGCAAAGAAACAATTCTCTAGTTCTGAGCGAACGCAATGATAGTGTACAGCTGTCTTCTGATTTCACTTTTCTAATAAAGAAATATTTTTTCACAATAGTGTGTTTTGTTTCTCCTCTGTGCTATTACTTTTATCTAAGTATTCATCCATTTGTATTTTAAAATGTTGGACCATGTTTAGTCAGTTTTAAAAGTATGAATACTTATTCTTATATTATGTAACTTACTTCATTCTATCCTTTCTTTGCTCCTTATTTTCATCGTTTCTCTCTCTGCTCTTCCTTTCTTTCTTCCTTCCTTCCTTCCTTCCTCTCTTCCTTCCTTCTTTTTTTCCATCCTTCCTTCCTTTCTTCATTCCCTCCCTTTTTTCTTCCTTCCTTCCTTCTTTCTTTCATTCCCATCCTTCTTCCTTCCTTCCTTCCTTCCTTCCTTCCTTCCTTCCTTCTTTCAGCATCAAGTCATATTTGTCATCATATCAAGCACACTCCAACACGTTTATTACGACAACGCTGTGTACGAAATTAGCCTGATTTCGAGGTGTCTTGAATGTCCCAACATGTTCATATATATTTTATTTTGCTTACCACGAAACGCGACTAGCTGTAGTCATAAAACATGCCTGTTAGGAAGCATTTCTACCCTCCCATCCCCTTCTCCAGTCTTGTCATATACTAAGCAAATCAAAACGTTATTCCACTCTCCCCCTTCACCCCCCCCCCCCCCCCCCCCCCNCACACACTAACACACACTCTCGACATTGTTATAGAACGTTTGTCAGCAACAGCTGAAAATAACATTCAGGAGCTAGCTGTTTTCCCTCTTTGTCAAAAACATCCTGAAATATAAACGTTTCATGAGGATGACAATAAAAATATTTACATTCCATCGTAATAAAGTGCGGTGTAATGCATGTACAATAGAAACTCGATAACAAGTGAGTGCCCTCGCAGGTGGAAAAGTCATACTTAGTATAGCCGAATGCTTAATACCAATGCCTATCCCTATAATGACTTCAGATTCACGCATGTGAAACTCAAACAATTAAATATCAAGGTTCCACTGTTGTTACTCAGTCTTTATAATGATGTTCAGCATNTACTAAGCAAAGCAAATAAAAACGTTATTCCACCCTCTCCCCCATACACACACACAAACGCACACTCTCGACATAGAACGTTTGTCAGCAACAGCTGAAAATAACATTCAGGAGCTAGCTATTTTCCCTCTTTGTCAAAAACATCCTGAAACATAAATGTTTCATGAGGATAACACTAAAAATATTAACATTCCATCGTAATAAAGTGCGGTGTAATGCATGTACAATAGAAACTCGATAACAAGTGAGTGCCCTCGCAGGTGGAAAAGTCATACTTAGTATCTATAGCCGAATGCTTAATACCAATGCCTATCCCTATAATGACTTCAGATTCACGCATGTGAAACTCAAACAATTAAATATCAAGGTTCCACTGTTGTTACTCAGTCTTTATAATGATGTTCAGCATATAGGACAATAACATCTGGGTTTTTAAAGCTCTCTAAATAGGGCAGCCGTCGTAGGGGACTATACATACCGCCAACAACAATAACAATAACAACAACAACAACAACAACAACAATAACAACTAACAAGAAGAAGAACAACAACAACAATAATAACAATAACAACAACAAATCCCTTCATCTGCCTAATTGTGCGTCATACTGTGTGCATCATAATCTCTTGCCCTATGGTTTATGACGCACGAACGTCGGCTTAAAAGTGATAGAATGATAACTCGTAGTAGTCGTAGCTGCTCAGCAATACTCAGCATGATCCATAGTGACATACGATCTTGGTTGCCATGCTATCAATTTGGGTGGGTTTGATCACCCCTAATTTTGGTTGTTTATTGATATCCCAAAAATATGGTTAATACGAAATGATTTGATAATAATAATAATAATGCAGTTTATAGGACTCGTATCCAGACTAATGCCTGCTCACGCCACTTCACACTATCATTACCCCAGGAGACCTGATCATTCTAGGATTATCTCGCCTTTCTGGGGAGCATACAGTGCCACTTCCATTTACAGGTGCTAACATTCTGACAAATATCTTCCACTGCCTATAGCCAGGTACCCATTTTACAAACAGGTCGACTGAGGACAACGTGAATGAAATGCTTTGCCAAAACACTCACAACATAACCGTGATCGGGAATCGAACCCACGACCGCTAGATATTGAGTCCAACGCTGTAACCGTTGGGCCACGCTGCTCGATTGGGCTACCTGTTTGGTCTCTGCAATTTGAAAAAACAATGGGATGCCACATCCCTTCTGTGTATTCTATGAGCAGTTCTTGGCAAAGGTTACACTTCTGATTGCTGCGCGCCCGTCACAGTAAGGAAAAGGGCACACCTTCTACAGGTTTGTTAAAAATGTGTTGTCTTTTGTACGAAACCGGAAGAAAAAAATAATTAAGGAACACAGTGACAACAATGGACCGTTTCAGCTTTGTTAGTGGAAAATTTTATCAATGGTCATATATCGGATGAGAATGTGGCAAGAATCAACGATGGTCTGTATGCTGATTACTGAGGCAAAGATAAAAATATAGCAAGTACCACTCGCAAGTCAGTGCACTATTTCCTGTCTCTTCCGTATTAATGGCAGCCATCTTGTTTTGCCTAAAGATTGAAACTTCCTTTGCTTAGGTAGGGGTGTGGCTTGCCATTTTGCCAAACTGCAGGAACCAAACAAACGTAGCCATCCTTTTAAATGCTTAAAAGAATCACATATATTCTATATAATTATATCCTACAAGTTCTTGGCACCCATTAGAATGACGAATCACTCATTGTGTACAACTCAATTAATCCGCTAAAATATAAAATCCCCCTTTTATAGAGTCCTGCCAGCCAATGTCAGGGTATAGACATATGTAAAATGACCCGTGATCTAAATAAAGCATCCAGTTTTGAAGTTTCAGGTACAATTTGAACATTGTAGTATTTGTAGACAAAAGAAAAAAACAATAACATGTGTAGGCCTACGTGTTGGCACGCGGTCAAAACGAACCCAATGATAAATTGGGGACCAATTCAGAATTCGAGGTGACCCACTTTGAAAGAGATCTGAACAATTTTGGGCGTTGATCCCTGTTTTTCTTCCCCTCAAAAGATCGGGAAGAAGAAGTACTTTAACCTCCATGGGAGAAATTTCCCGAAATTGCAGTGGTTTTTGTGGAATAACGCAAAATGTTATTAGGTTAAAAAAAAAAAAAAAANTAAAAAAAAAAAAAAAAACAAGAAGAAAAAAGAAAGATTCCAAGAACCGTTTGCTTTGTGACACCTATTAGAAAGGCAAAACCACTCAATGTGTATAACCCAATTATTTCTCTAATATATTATAAAATCCCCCTTTTTGGGGGCCATGCCGGTCAATGTTAGGGTGTAGAAATATGTAAAATGACCTGTGATCTAAATAAAGCATCTAATTTTAAAGTATCAGGTACAATTTGAGCCTTCTAGATAAAAAAATAAAATGTGTAGGCCTATGTATTCGCACGCGGTGAAAACCAGCCAAATGAAAAAATTGGAAACCAAATCAGAATTTTAGGTGACCTTTTTCAGAAGATATTTGTGAAAAAATTTATGCATTGACCCCCCCCCCCCCCCCCCCCCCCCCCCCNGGCAAATCACTCATAGTGTACAACCCAATTAATCCGCTAATATATAAAATCCCCCTTTTTTGGGGCCCTGCCAGCCAGTGTTAGGGTGTAGAAATATGTAAAATGACCTGTGATCTAAATAAAGCATCCAATTTTAAAGTTTCAGGTACAATTTGAGCCTTCTAGATAAAAAAAAAAATAAAATGTGTAAGCCTATGTTTTCGCACGCGGTGAAAACCAGCCAAATGAAAAATTGGAAACCAAATCAGAATTTTAGGTGACCTTTTTCAGAAGATATTTGTGAAAAAATTTGGGCATTGACCCCCCCCCCCCCCCCNCCCCCTCCTTTCCCTTTTTCTTCCCGTTAAAAGATCGGGCAAAAGAAGTACTTTAACCTCCATGGATGAGATTTCCCGAAATCACAGTGGTATATGCAGAATAACACAAAATGTTAATAGGGCCAAAAGAAGAAAAAACAGTACAGTAGGTGTCAAAGACTTTTTCCTCATATTAGTTAAGGGACAATAATCAGGATAATATCATACTTTTAAAAGGCAGGTGCTTTCCCTTGTTACTGAAGATAGAACTGCAAACTCTTGTTATTTAACGTGAACTTACAGCAGAGCTGTCGTAATACACATAACACACCGGAGAACGACATCTTGACGATGAAGCTTTTCTGAATTCTTACATTCTCTTTCTGATTGTGGGAAACTGAGTAAACTGAAGAAAAGTTTAGATATTTTTTTTTCCTTTTTAAAGGCATTTACAAAATTGCCAAACAGGAGAGCGACCTCGCTACGGTCATACAATTCCTGATACTAGCAGATCCTCTACCTAAGGTTACCGCTGTAACCGTTCGGCCTCGCCGACTGCATTTGGACTTACATGATTTACTATTGGCTTACCAACTGGCCATTGTTGCCGAGCAACAGAAATTGAGAAAGAGAGATCAATTGTGAGAAAGGGAAGAGAAGAGAAGAGAAGAGAAGAGAAGAGAAGAGAAGAGAAGAGAAGAGGAGGACAGAGCAGAGCTGAAATGACAGGACGGGACAAGAATCATCTTCTTCTTGGTTCCTTGTCTTTGTTTGTTTGTTTGTTTATTATTATTTCCTTCTCCCAATGTTGCCAATACCAATAACATTCATTAGTTATTACACACAAACACACACATGAACACACATACACATAGTCACACACCCATATCCACACACACACACACACACACACACACACACACACACACACACACACACACACACACACACATATACACACACACTTACACACACATATACACACACATATTATTATACACACACACATATACTCACACATACGAACAAAGTGAGTGAGTGAGTGAGTGAGTGAGTGAGTGAGTGAGTGAGTGAGTGAGTGAGTGAGTGAGTGAGTGAGTGAGTGAAGTCAATAACTCAGTCAGTCATTCAGTCAGCTCAGCTTGCACCAGGAGCCTAGGACTGTCAGCCAGTGCAAGGGAAGAAAAAAACTATCCAGACAATAACTAAGAAGATGTTATCTCAACCAAACAGGGTTTACATACCCACAGACCACTGGAGGCAAGAAAAAAAGGTCATGGTACTAGAGGGTTATAAGACCTAACAGTCTCCAGACAGTGCAACCAATCGATGTAGGGAACATTAAAATTAATAGCACCATTGACCGAACGAACAAACACCCTCTTGCATCTGTCTTCATTTACGCACTACCCTTCGTTCCATCTACAGCAGTATAGGGTATTATTTACTGTGCTGCGTGAATAGGCTAAGGCAAAACCTGTGTCGTGCTGAGTAGAGCTACAGTGATCCATATATTATTATGTTGTGGAATTCGAGTAAAATTGCCTTTCATTGTACAATAGCTCTTCACAAGGTCGCAGTTCTTCTGACTGGTGCATTATTGTAGAACAGGCAGTCAAAACTGAGACCTAAATCACTTACTGACTAAATCAAAATGTTGATATAATAATATGATGTTTCAAACATTGACTATTGTTTTGTGAAAGAAAAAAATATGACCTTGCATTATTTCTCCCCTAAAATATAAAGGTTTAAAGTAGCAGGAGGCCACCCTCTCCCCCTCCCCACCCCACTCCCCCCTTCCCGTCTCCTCCTCGCTCCATAAACCCTCCCCATCTCTCTTTCCACCATCCAATAAAGTGCACATGGAGAGAAAACCTATGCAAGCTAGGCATCTGAAGATCCTCTATCTGTAGAAACAAGCAGTGACGTTAATGCGTGAATAGTGAGATCAAGTCAATTTCAAGCACTAAGATGCCAATAACACCTGATATTTTGACACAAAGAATAATGCTCCTAAACCAGTTAGCTTTTGAGAACTTAGGCAGTGAAGTAGGCTACCTAATTTTTAGGCCTTTTCACTCAGTAAACAGGGTAACCCTACCAACCTAGTAAACAATTATAAGGTGTATACCTGAGTGGCTAAACCTCGCCTATTCTAAGTCTACAAATGTATTTGCACCTGTTCAAGCCTTTGAAATTCAAATCCAGCCCCTTCCCCCCCTCCCGATGACCAGTTTTCTGATTTTATAAGGACTATTTAAAATTGCATATTTTATACCAGATGCAGTTGACATCTNCCCAGGCCAGTTTTCTGATTTTATAGGGACTATTTAAAATTGCATTATGTTTATGCCATGTGCTATTGGCATCTTTATATCTCAAGTTGTTCGGATTACGAGGATCAGCAAGATCATGTAGGCAGAGGCTACAAAGACTATCGGCATGGATATGGACCAAGGGCAGCGAACAGTGGAATGTTGCACAGTAAGTTAAATTATACCTAAATTGCAACTTTTCATTCGGGAACATTTAGATCCATAGTGGTAGAAAGTCTCAGGTTGTGTCGCAGAGGGCAGCTTTTCCACAGCATCATACTGGACTCAACTGATAAGACACGTACAATTTCTCATGGCCAAGGCGCGCCTGGATCTACCACTAATACACGTCAAATTGTCATCTGTCAGTTTTAGAAGATGGACAGCTTTTCGATTTTCATCCTAGCTTGCTTCGTAGCTAGCTGCCATGTAAGTAAAAATAGTTGTTTTTTTTGTTTGTTTGTATGTCTTAATAGTAGACTAAATATGTAAGTTCCAATGCAGTCGGCGAGGCCGAACAGCTACAGCGGTAACATTAGGTAGAGAATCTGCTAGTATCAGGAATTGTATAGCAAGGTCGCTCTCCGGTTTGGCAGTTTTGTAAATGCCTTAAAAAAGAAAAAAAAAATCATCTTAACAAACTTTTCTTCAGTTTACTCAGTTTCCAACAATCAGAAAGAGAAAGTAAGAATTCAGAAAATGCTTCATCGTCAAGATGTCGTTCTCCGGTGTGGCAAATTTGTAAATGTCGTTAAAAAAAATCATCCAAGCAAACTTTTCTTCGGTTTACTCAGTTTCCAACAATCAGAAAGAGAAAGTAAGAATTCAGAAAATGTTTCATCATCGAGATGTCGTTCTCTGTCGTGGCAATTTTGTAAAATGACTTAGAAAAGAGGAAAATCATCCATACGGCCTTTTCCTCCGGCCATTCACCTTCTTACAGTCAAAACAGAAGACAAGATGTTGGATGGGCATATAAACCGACTAAACGAGAAGATGGTGGGGAAGGATAGATAAACTGGTCACCTATGAAAAAAACAATCGAATAAATCAGGAGATATGAAGAACAAGAAACAGGCAGTGCGATATATCTTGAATACTTAGACAAATAACGTTGGTTTTAATTAAATTTATTAAAGTTTATAGAAGCCGCTGGGAAGAGGAATGAAACGGGATCGATTATCGCCAACGCTTGTGTCCTCGTAAAGAGAGAGAGAGAGAGAGAGAGAGAGAGAGAGAGAGAGAGAGAGAGAGAGAGAGAGGGAGAGAGAGAGAGGGACGAAAAAAGCGGAAAGAGGAGGAGGAACAGACAGACAGACGGACAGATAGAATGTAATATATTCATATTCTCTGAATTGTTTTGTGTAATGTGTAGCGACGCTTAACACGTGCAGATATAGTAGATCCCTGGCGATTTATGGCATATTTGAAACTGAAAGTTTTGCATAGTTGAACTTTTAAAGTTTGATGACCACAACCTGAACTGAAAGCTAAACAATACATTGTCTGACAGAAATGGCTGGAGTTACTGAACCAAAATGATGTCATCATCAGCTGAGACCTTCATCTTGTACAAAAAATACTCCTGTTCGATAACATAAGGATTCTTTCTTCAAGAAATTGCCTGTGTAGTCTTTTTCTTTATTGCAGCCTTCGGTATTAAAATGTGGAGGCTGTGGGTTCAAATCCCTCCTAAGTCAGAAAGAAAAAAAGAAAGTCAACAGAAGGACACTTTAGAATCATGACCCAAATGTGGTCCCCCCGTCGAATTGAAGGAAATCAAAGGGCTAATATACTAAAATTGCTACACGGGATTATCTTCCCCTGAAGATCTTCTGTTGCCTCGCTCCCCGAGTATGAGAGTTTCCAGTTTCAGCGAGAAAAAGTACTTGAAAGCGAAACACTGTTTTTGAAGTGCACATACTATTCATATTTAAGACACTTTTCAGTATTATTATAACTCCATCATATCACCACTATCATTACGCCACTCTCCACTGTCGTCATCTACGCTTGGACAGGATTGAAATGTATGAATGCAGTTCGTGAGCGTACGTTCAGTTCCCTTGAACTTGATCTGAGCTTAATATTTTTTTTTGGAAGAACTGATCTGGACCTAAATTCTAACTATTCTGGAGGCTTGATCTGCACTTTAATTTTTTTTTTCTACCGAAATTGCAGCAGATTAGTTCACATCTCCCTCGAAAATCAGAACCGATTCCGATTTTAAAGACCAAAGGGAGCTGATCTGAACTGAAAAATGCTCATTTTTCACAGAACTGAGCTGAATTTAACTTGGGGTTTTCTCCCTGTGTGAACTGAACTTGATCTGAACTGACTTCTTTTAAAGAACTTGCCCAACCCTGTCGCCATCTACATCTACTCCTTCAGGCTCTTGTGGGGACCACCTGTCTCGCCGAGGCTGAATGTGACGCAGGCGAGTGTTGTCAGATTCTGAGTCAGTTCATGGTGGTCAGCAAGAGAGACAGTCAGCTTCTGGCACCCGCAGTCTACCCTACAGCTTCGAAGACAGGTGATTTTTGGCTGTAACATTATTTTTCTACTTGTGTTCCAACAACAACAACAACAACAACAACAACAACAACAACAACAACAACAACAAAAACAAAAACATCATCATCATCAACAACAGCAAGAACACCACGACCACCAACAACAACAACAACTGTATCATCATCGTCATCACCAATATCAACAACAACAACAACAACAACAACAACAACAACAACAACGACAATAACAGTATCATCATCATCATCATCATCATCATCATCATCAACAACAACAACAACAACAACAACAACAACAACAACAACAACAACAACAACAACAACAACAGCAGCAGCAGCAACAACAACAACAACAACAATAACAACAACAACAACAACAACAACAGTATCATCATCATCAACAATAACAGCAACAACAACAACAGTGACAACAACAACAACAACAACAACAATAACAACAACAACAGCAACAGTAGTAGTATCATCATCATCATCATCAACAGCAACAACAACAACAACAACAGCAACAACAACAACAACAGCAACACCAGTGACAACAATTTACACTGTATGTTGGCTTCAGTCGGGTCGAGTCTTTGGAATGAAAGTCTTCCTCGTAATGCAAAGAAATTGACTGAAGAACCAGCATAATATCATTATTGTGCAACGCTCAAAAATGCAAAGCAATGCACGACGCTGTAAAAAATGGATAATTATACTGATATCAGTTATCACACATGCATGGTCATCAGCGCATTTCAAGTCACAACTCCAACAGCCATTACTTCCTGTTTCTATTTTTCCACATTCATTATGACTGGCTGATTGCTTTTTTGTTACGCTAATGCATCTTGTATTTTCAGAAGCGAGATTTGATATCGCTATCTGATTGTAAGTACATGTACACGTTGTTTAAACCAGAAATGAGCTTTGTTGAGTTGACTAAGAACGGTCCATTCCAAAGGTTTTGCACACAAGTGAAATTTATGTTTTGACGTATATGTCGTGTTTTTGTCTCCCACACACTGTAGGTACCTGCCAGTTGTATAAGACGGAGGGTCAGCATTGCAGCGGTTTTGAGAAAATGAATGGCTACTGCAGCTGCGGACCTGGTCTGACCTGCCACACCTACCAGCGACCTCTGTCAACTTTGACCCCTACAGCTGTGATGACCCACATGCTCAGTGGACGGAGCATGGTGGCACCGCAACCTGGCTACGAGTGGGTGTCAAAGTGTGAGAAGATCTAAAGTATCAGGCAAAGACAGGAGCAAGCAGACTATTTCCAAACGACTGTTCGGTCATCTGTAGCCGTATGCATAATCCATACGTTAGTTAACTTATTGCGTTAACAGCAGTGAACACTACTACTGTTTTGGGAGCTTACCATGGTTACCGCCTTGCGTTAACTAACGTAAGGACTATGCATACGGTTACTGCTTTCTTATGACAAAAAGACACATATGAAATACAATTTCTATTGTATTTGTGCCTTTTTGTCATAAGATGGCAGACATGAAGTAGATGTTTCTATTCATTAAATCACATTGAAAATGTATTGAAATCTCCCACCCCTGTTTGTTTTCTTAACGTCTTGACCGCTGGGTCAACAATGCTAGTGGTATCCAAAATGGTGGATAAAATTCACTTCATAATATCCGGCTAGGATATATAGGTACTTATTTCAATTTTATCTTGGAAACTACTAATGGGATTTTTTTCTGATATTTCGAACCAGAAAGAAATTACCACATTGATACAAGTGGTAAAGACCGGATTCGATTACATAGCTGTACTCCTCACC
>JAWQUT010000475.1:27899-35358 GCA_033807755.1 Ellobium chinense
GATAGACGAGAACATATATAAGCCAATCTTAAACATGTCTTCAGTTAATATAATATTATGAATGATAGATAATTTTAAGTGATAATGCATGCCAAAAGCAAGCCCATGTCATATGGAAACAGGGGTCAGTCAAACGTCAAGACATGTTTTCTGTAGGGCATTAGGAAAGCTTTACTGACTGTTTCTGAGACAATTTATACCCTACTGAGAAAAATATCTTGATACTTGATTCGCCCATAGTCCATATGAGATGTGCCTCCATTTGGCAACAACTTAAAGATTATTTAATAATAATACATTTCTTTTACAAATGAGACATGAAGCATAATGTGTGTTCATTAATTTGTTTACAGAAATCACATGAGCTTGGCAGGCTGTTTGATACAGGCCGTCAACAACGCTGACTTCATTTTAGGTGATTTATGAGAGCAAAATGATCATAATAATAAATTACATCAATATAACGCTAATCAACTAAATAGTGCTATGAGCATTTTACAGAAAATATCTGGTCTAGCGCATTTGCTTCAACTGTAGTTGCGATTTCAACGTAAATTTAACAAGCAAAAGTTGCATTCATTGAAACTAGGCTGGACATTTACGTTGCTAACAAAGCACCAATCAAATTAATCTAAATTTAAATTTAATATAAAGCACTATAGAAATATAATATCATGGCAAAGCCAGCCGGAAAAATCACTGAACCAACACACAGTTCATGGTCGAAACTAGTTTGGCGTCCATAGCAATCAACATTATTGTGTGACACAGATATTGCTTAAGACGAACGTTTAAATAATACCCAAGTATACTAACAACATTTGTCATCATGAAATTTAAAACTAAGCAAGAGACCCAGAAGGTCCATTCAGTGACACAGAAAGAGCGACTTTTGCCTTTACTCAAAACTCCTTTAGGTTTCAAATATTAAATGTTTAGACCAGCGAAGTACTATATCTTCATAACTACTCAAAACCTAAGCAGACTGAAAATTGACTGTTATGAAGTATTATGACATATACTTCGCCATTCTAAACGATGTACAAGAATCGTAAACTACAATGAAGCCTTACTCGAAAGTGCAGATAAAGTCAGTGTACAAAATCATTAAGATCTGAAAGAATATTTCTTCTCAAATTACATGACGGACAGATTTCACGAGCGATTTACTTACAAAGCATGACATTTACTATTTCAAGAGTTATATGCATGAGACACGACACTTACAGGAATGAGAAAGTTATAAGATATGGGTGACTTATGTGCATGTGAGCTGTGGCTTCAATTGTTGAACAGTTTAAAATGTTATGAGAGCTGCACTCCAGTAAAAAAATGACTTAAAATGATGAATAATAAAAATCTCAGTGCAGGATCCTATGAGTGCAGGAGCCTATGAATGCTTAAAATAAGTCATATTACAATGTACACATTTAACGTCCTTTGAACTATATCAAAAGCGGTAATAAACTAAACGCAAAAAGGCCCTAAAATCTTACTGCAAATTTCCGAAGACGAAGCTTCCATCAGCCGATGTGTGTAGCATATTATTAAAACTGCATGATGGAGAAAGTTTTGTCTCTCGAAATTTCTGAAATAAAGCTTAAGTACCCCTCTACTTTTAGTTTCTTACTACTATTTTAGTAGAGTTCAAAGGAGTTTTATAATATACGAACACATGATAGCAATATATTTAATTACCTGCGTGTTTTACAGAACACAAACCAAACAAATAAGCCAGTGACTCTCTTCTACCAGCCCAGAAACATCAGTGGATTAGTACTTGAAGTCATAGCATGAATCGTAAGTTCCAAACAAGCTATTACCGACTATCGTTGCTTTACAGAGATTAGTTGGTCCAGTGCATTCCTTCCAACTTTAGTTGTGATATAAAGAAAATAACAAGACACAAGTTCGTCATTTATATTACCAACAAAGCCCTAGGAAATTATCATCATCATTTAAAACACTACAGATATAATGATATGGCATAGCCACTTTGATAAACCATTGAGCCAACATAGATTTTATAGTCAGAACTTGGTCTGGTGCCCCATGCAAATTGTTAACATATTCCTGTGCAACTGATAATGGGGAGTAACGCTAAACGTCTAAAAGGATCTTTTTACACTTCTAATATTCATGCACATCAACACTGTTGACTATACGGGTCAGCAAAGTACACAGAAGATATATTCAGTGAAGTTCAATAGTTTATTCATCAATAATAGGCCAGAGGCTTCCAATAACATGACATTTAGAAAATAATCATAGCACCCAAATAAACGACAGGAAGTATGAAACGATATTTATGACAGTTTGAACATAATTCATCACATCAAAAAGCATGATAGGGACATTTGTATAAGTCTAGGCAAACTTATACTAGTCTATATTGTCTATTTTGTCCGATTAGGGCGTTTCACGAATGATACATTCAATGACTAAGAGGAAAAGCAACCTATGCTTTTACTGAAAACTTCACTTTTTGTGTTCAGTAAGTTTAAATGTTCAGACTAGGGAAGTGCTATATTCTCGTAACCACACAAAGTGAAAACAGGACATCCACATTGAAAATGATGTTATGAATGGCCCAGTTAGGTTTTTGCGAAGTTATGAGAGTTAGTACCTCGCCATTCTGAACAAGATGTTCAACCACAATGTAGCTTCATTTGCCAGTTAGACCAGCCATTGTATATTTCATGAAGAGCATCGACTTTCTTTAGCTAATAAATGGGATACTATTGTTTTATTTGTAAAGTTGATTGTGGGCAGATTTCATAAGCAGCAGTCGAAAACAATAATGAACATTGCCCGGCTCTTTGTCATATTGTCCATTACAAATTAGGTATAGGAGAACGAAAAATCTAAATCCCTCATAAGTAAGGATTTCAGTACCATAAACATGAACTGCAACCAGTTTTGCTTTTATACATAGATGTGTTTGTGAAAAGCGCTCAAAGTGGCCGAACAAGGAGCCGAATGGCACCTCCAGATGAATGTGAGCGATTTACATGAACACAAAATCCATTGTATGTAAGGGTGCATTGTGAAGTGTGAGCATACAACGAGTTCATCTGGTAAATCTAAATATACCGTAACACTAAATTATTTTAAACTGCTCCGAGCGACAAGGCATGAACATTCATAACTACACAAGACCTAAACACAGCGTCCTTAAGGTAAGGGAACTGGAAATTTGGCAAATGACGGCGCATTTATGCCTTGTAAGGTCAAGAATGTTTTAACTCCTCTACACTCAAGGCAGTTGACACAATTTAAATCTTGTCAGTTTATGTATGTAATTTAAATTTACTTCAGCTTTATCAACATTCACTCTATTCTAGACTGATATTCATGAGACATGGCATCTATAGAAAATTAAATGTCAAGGCGCCAAGAGGTAGATGATATTTGAAAGGTGTGACTTTAATCGTATCATCCATCATCATATTATCATAAATGTAATATATAAAATATCCTGGTCGTAAAGATTGTCTACATTACTGCCCAATATCTACGCTGGTTTGGGATTTTGAATGAAAGGCTTATAATTTCTGTAACAGGAAATCATAATAAATATATGGGTAGAGCATGTAAATTGCCGACCTGTTTTGAACTTATGCATAGTTGAGCCACTCTCTTCAATCAGCCCTGAAACATCAGTGGATTTCTACCCAATGCAGTCACAACATGAATGGGAAGTACGTTTACACGAGACTCCATGTAATAAGTCATTGGTGTTGCACTGGGGTAGATAAAGTTAGTGGCACAAAATGCATTCACTGTCTTAATGAAAAGGCAAAATATTTAGCTTAAAAAATAACGTTCTTTATATCGCTATAGCCAAATGTAGTAAGCCCTGCATGTAACGACATGATTTAAGGGTCAATTCATAGAGTATAAGCAACACTGCAACTGGATTAACATGATCAGTGACAATACGAGGCAGCAAACAGTGACAAAGACATGATTGGGCTATGCATCGTAGATGAAAAATAGCTCGAATTTAACGCCCTCGTCAAGCTGTTGCTTATGTCTTCAGCCATATTTATGTCAGACAACTTCTGTCGATAACAAACAGGTATAATGACCCCGAAAATTATCCAAATTCAGCGACATGAATTGGGTGGGAAATGCGCTTAAAAAATTGAAATTTGGCGTAATTTTCACGATCACCAGTAACGTTCTGACCGTCAAATCTTGACCTGAGACTATGGCGAGCTGCAGGAGTTGGATATCAAGGCATGACGTAGGGAGTGAGCCGACACAAACAGATGCTTACACAAAGTAGGATAAAGGACAAAGTGCTCAAGAAGACTCATGTAGAGAGAAAATGGAAGAACGAAACAAGTGATGAAGCGAGAAGTAAGAGCTGTAGATGGCGCTTTTATGTTCTTTCATTCTTCCATTTTTTTCTCTATATTTGTCTTCTTAAGGACTTTCCCCATTATCCGTCTTTGTGTTAGCTCACTCTCCTCTTCTGTTACTAAGTGCTCCGTTCCCATCTGGTTCTACACCAATATCAAAGCATGTAAGCTTAAGGGAGCAATATCCTTAAACATATTGTGAAAATAGAAATGGGTGGACTTTTATATTTGTGAAATGATGATAGGTCTGGTCAGCTTAACACTTCTCGAAATAGTCGGCCCACATGAAGACAGATTGATGTTCTGGTCCCACACAGGAACACTGCAGGTTCATTCGCGAGTTATGCAAGTGTGCAAGAACTTGCAGTTTTTCTGTATAGAACTAAAGAACCAAGCTGTGTCCAGATGTGACCCATTTCAGTTACAGACTGACTGATACATAGCAGTATAGTTAGAACAATTCCTCGGGAACAACCAAACTGTCGCTCTAAAGTTTAACTACTGGATTGTGGCAGGGGAATATCAACTGACTGAAGGCCAGTCCTGAACTTTGAATCAGTATTTAACTTGTATGCACTAACAGTTTAAAATGTAGGTAACTGTACACTCATTTCTTGCAAACATATGCAAAGGAATTTGTATCATTCATCAATCACCTGCAAGACTTAAATGATTTTTAAAAAATGGGACACCTATTGACCCCGGAGGGAAACTTATTTTTAATGCCATACAATAGAAATGTGGTAGTTTCGTGCGACGTGCTTGCACTTTTAACATCTCATGGTCATGACAATTGTTGTTGTCCATGGAAATACACCCAGCACTCGACGTGGACGTTATGTTAAAGTTAACGGAATGTTTATGTGTGTAACTCAGAAAGGAATGTTAAGTGATCTTCACAGGCACCAAAAAAGCTGCCGACCGTAAGATGCAAAAGTGAGAGCCCTTTAAGGAAATAGCACAATAAATTTGACAGACACACTTTCCACTACTGTGCATCGTTACAATATCAAAAACATAATTTACAAAATATTGGGAGGGCTGGGCAAGGAAAATACCCATTTGCTGGAAAAGATATCCTTTAGTGTTAACCAGTTAAGTTCCGTTAATAAATCGGGATAGACACACAAAGTGGTGAACGTTTCGGGAATTCTTGGAAAATGGAGGTCCCGTAGTCGAAGTTAAGGGTTTCCGGTACGATTACCAACCAGTGTAAATTTATCCGTATCCATGAACAGACCTTTCCGATCTACCACATTAGGAACTCTTGCCTTGCACTTGAGCAGATTTTCTCATTGAACCTTTCAACTGTACATACTGGACATGTTTAAGGGTAAGTGCGAGTAGTGTCAATAGAAAATTCTCTGATCGCTTCATTTTATGTCTTAGCATCACTGAAACCGCCGGGACACTGTTATATTTTCAACACCTTTATTTCCCCCTGTGATTCACTATGGACACTTCTTAAGAACACATGGCTGAAACCTGACTACTCAAAAGATTTTAAGGGCCATCTTTACTTTTACACAAACTATCCTCACATAAGCACAGTGGAAAATGGCAAAAAAACCTTTCAAGTCATAGCAAATATTAGTTTCTTTCCCTTATGGTTTGTCTATTTCATCATTTAACGTTTCTAGATCTGCATCTATCCCAACTTAAATCTAAAATCACACTTTTTGTCAAAATCAAAATAAAATACATAATATAGTCACTGTTAAGTTTAATCTATAGAGAACAGATTCTTTGCAATAAGAGGGGAAAATGATCGAGGGATGAATACAAAAAAAACCCTAATACTAGTAATAGAAATAGACCAACTGGTACATTTCTGCGTCTTATATTTCATTGCCAGGTATATATTAGCTGGCCCTTAAAATTCCACTGAATGGTAAAGCATACATTATATAGACACTATCAGTTTCTAAGCGTCAAAGAGATGCTTTGGTTCAGATGCCACTGTCCTAGGCCGAGTGCTTATAACAGCTGTTCAAGCCCCAATAATGTTTTAGGCCAACAATAATAGTTCTGTTAATTCTGTCGCTCTCTCCAGCATTCCTGAGAAGAAGTCCCTTCCGTCAGATAGTTGAATCCAATAAGAGGGATGTAAAATCTCAGCTTTCTCTGCTTGACTGTTTTTAACGAGTTTTCTACGATGGTTAATGCATTCGGTGAGTATGTGGCATCATGTTCAATGTTGCTGTCATGTTTACTGTTGTTTGTCATAGCGTGAGGGATGTCCGTGGTAGATCGAGTTGCGATGGTGCCGCATGTTCATGGCTCACAGTCTGCAGCTCCACCATCCGAGCTCAGGTCTCGCACCCATGGAAAAAGAATAAAAAAAATAAGTGAGATTCATGCTTATGAAAAACAAACATCAAATGAAATTTGTTTAGTCTCCCGACTGGGTGTGGCCATATAATTATGAGCTTCCTGTCTGAGTAAGTTTGACCATAATAACATGAGTGCAATTTGGTCATATTTCATGGAGGTTTTCGCCAAGTTAAAACGAGCACAAAACACATTCAACTGGATGAGCCAGATTTCTTGCGGCGGTATAGGTTTACGAGTATCAGTATCATTAGAAATTCGAGGCTTTATAATACTCTCTGGGTAAATTCCATCCCCTCCCCTTCCTCACCCCCTTCCCTTCTCCCAAATCTTGTTTTCGGTTTAAGTTGGACCTGTTGCCTATATAGAATGGAGCTTTCTCCAATGAGAAGCGCATTTATGAGATGCGCTAACAGATCCTAACCAATAACGTTGTAGAGGCAGCTACACTAAATGTACCAAAAATACTGACCCTTGCAGACTAAGAGAAAAAAAATGGCCGCCGTTCATAATCACCCAAAATGTAAAAGTTATGACATTTTAACGAGAAAATAAAAAGTCAAGGCCGGAATGTGGGTATCCTTAAAATGGTAATTTCATAGATCATTGCCATTTAGGCCGGCCTTCCATAGGACGGCACACGGCACACGGCACACGGCACACAACGCACCTCACGCTTGAAAACAAAAGTGGGCACAAAGATTTAGAGTACCGCCTTACATAGGACGACACGGCACGGCGGTAACGAAAACCGCGTGTGT
>JAWQUT010000475.1:56560-66944 GCA_033807755.1 Ellobium chinense
TTTTTTTTTTCAGATTAATTTCTCATATTAGTATGCCACCTTTAACTCCGCACAAAATTAGAGGCAGATCCTGCAATTTGCCGACAACAACAAACAAAAAGTTTACATTTTTATCATATGTCCTGACCTGGTTATTTTGTTGCCCCTTCATTTTTTTCTCTTTAAATCAGCTGGGTTAACAATCGTTTATTTGAATTTGCTAAGAATCGGGTAATCAAAAATGCTCGAATCTAATCCTGACTTCAAACCAAGGTCATCATCCCATGCAAACGTTTGTAGACATTCTTCATCTCAGTCAAGCTCTTATTTTAGTTCTTTGAAGCAAAGAAACATCGAAAAAAAAGTCTTAGTTGGCCTTAACCTAGACGATGTCTAAAACGTCTAACCGGACAAAAGACTAGAGAGACAATAGGGAAATTACTTTCTAGCATGAATGTTTCATTACGGTGCTTAAAGGAAATTCTGTTGTCTTGGAGCACTCTTAGCGATCGGAAATGTTCGACGTGCTCTTAATACGCCCTCGTACTTAGTCTTTTTTCTTTCGCCTATCTGCACTTCTTTATCTACTTCTTTCAATATATCTCGTCCTTCTTTCCATTTACACAACAGTTTGAAAGTTTGAGTTCTTTCCGCCCTCTCACTTCATTTTCTTTATCCCCATTGTGAAATCTGCCTTCGCTTTTATTTCTCCCATATCCCCCTTTTTGATTCATCCTACCCATCCGAAATCGGCTTCACTCCATCCCCCCCCCCCCCCCCCCCCCTCCCCAAACCTTTCTTCCCTTTAGTCTGACAATTCTTCCCCACCCCCTCCCATTTTTCTAATATTTATATGAAGATTTCCAGCTTATGAAAATTACTGTCCCAGCTTTCCGTTCATTCCTCTTTCCATCTTGCCTTTCTTACATTTACCTTCCTTGCTTTCCTCCTTTCCCATTCCCTCTTTTTTTTTTCTTCCGTTTTGTTGCTTCAGTGCATTAAAATTTGAGAGAGGATTTCAAAGGCACCTAATGAGTCTCAACGTTTACGCCACTCTCTTTGGGTCTAAGCGTTAAGGACCTCTTCTTGATAGGCATGTGGGTTGCGGGTCCGGTCTCGATGGGCATTAGGGCCACGGATCCCTTCTCGATGGGTCTAAGGGTTAAGGATCCTGACTCGACTAGCTTTAGGGTTAGGGGTCCTATCTAAACGGGCTTTGGAGTTCGGATTGGAGTTAAAAATAGATCTAATAGTGTGCTGGTTAACGTGTATGGCGCATTCGAAAACTCTTCAAAATATGAAACCTTCACTAACAAGCCTAACCAAATCTGTCAAATGCAACCTCCTCAAGAATCTTATTAGAAAAATATCAGACGAAGAGCTTTACTAATGTAAGCCTACAAAAGTACAGCATCACATTCAGCGCAAGATCAAAGCAAATGCGCAGTGACGAGGACAAAATGGAGAAGAAAACCAGAAACCATTTGGAGAAAACACACAATCGTGACCTCACGGTAAAAGATCTAGCAGTATCATGTTCACCAAAAGATCAGAAACTCACAAAGCAAATCATGCGAATTCACACTCAACGATAATTTCGACAGGGTGATATCAATGTGACCCGCCTTTCGCCTTCGTAATGCCTTTTGAAATGTGAAAAAAAAAAGTAAAATAAAAGCAACGACAAAGACATGTTAACACGTCACTGAATCTGTATTAACCTAAAACAACAAACACAAAAACAAAAAGAGTGGCACGGGGACCCCAGCGTAGATCGCCCTAGGATCATTTCAGGATATTTACATATCGGATCACCTAGTAACGTCTAGTTGCGAAGGCACTTTTCCCATGACATGGTTGAGCCAAGCTAGTGCTTCCACTAATGCCTCTTGACCCGTAGCAACAGCTTCTATTCCGTATATTGACCCGGACTGTCACTGCCAAACTCCACCCCCAACCCTCAATTCCTCTGTGGTAGCGTATTATGGGAGGAACCTGGTCAGACCCAAAGCTTTACAGGTTAGTTCGGCATAAACTAACCGTACCAGGACCTTCGTCACGCCGGACGTTAACGCTACACCGGAATAGGGGCCAGTTCCCAACACATAAGCTTCCGCTGGTTGGGTGGTTATGTACTATTGAAGTGTTGGGACTTGCTTATATGACATGACATAGCGGGTGTGAGAATTTCATGGGTGTGGGGATTTAGGAAAGTGACGAAAATTAATTCAAGCAATAGTCATATTACTCAACAAACTGCATAAGAGAGTTAAGGGGACCAGGTACAATCATTTTGTGTAAAGAATTTCTTTGAAGCATATCAGCTAAAGCCTCTAATAAATAAAAATCAGAGAAATTATACCGAAAATATCCGCCATTGCTTCATCAAGTCATTCCCATCATGCCCTCATGTAATCAGAGCGTCATAAAAAAACAACGACTGAACAGCAGTGAATACCAATCACTGTTCCTTAAATACATTCCAGTAGGCAGTCACATCAACACACGTTGAAATCATAAATCGCTTAACCGTGCAGTGTGTGTAAGGCACCAAATACGCAGCTTAACAAAATCATTCCTGCCCTTCGAAAATCCCCTTTTATTTCTTTCTGTCAGTCAGTCTTTCTTTCTTTCGCATTCTGAAATTTTTTTTTTATCTCGCAATAACATACAGGCATAATAGTAGGTCGGTGCAATGATAACTTTCATTGCATTTTAAAACTGCCCCACTTAGGCATCCAAAATCAGCCGTCAACAGACAGACAACCTGGAGACATTGATTAACCATTTACTTACATTAATTGAAGAATCTCAATATCTTGTGCACGAAGTCATTTGGTAATCAAAGGGAACGAATTTTCTAATTTCATATTCGCGATAAACAAAATCACCACGATAATAAAGGTAATGCCTATCCAAAAACACTATCTAGATATATTATTTGTACATGTTACATCCATGGAAAGAGTCACACATTATTATTCTCTGAAATATGGCGTAATTTAGCACACAGGGATGTCCACAACACTAAAATCTATGAACTCTAATCACAGAGAAGAAAGTTTATCAGGAGACATCAGGAGGCCAAGGAACGCTGTCGAATACCAGTCAGACAGAATACTGCTGGATTGCTCAGCAAGAGAAAAACTGCATCATTATATAGAAATATATCAAAAAGTCAATAAACGTTCAAGAATACATGTAGTAAATTTCACGTCATAAAATTATCCTGTTAAGAAGACATAATCCAAAGCCTCATCTTGCCTATCAAAAATAAAACAAAAACAAAAAAAAAAGAGGGGAAAGAGGGAGAAGACTGAAAGAAAACCCAGTAAATCAGAAAGAAAGAAAGAAAGAAAGAAAGAAAGAAAGAAAGAAAGAAAGAACCGTGTAGAGTTTGAGTGCATCGATGGAAAGAAAGAGGGAGAGATATTCCTCATAAACTGCGATAGACTCAAAGATGCAAAGGGAAAGAAAGTATAAATGAGATAAAAATCAATAATGAATAAAAGAGTTTTGACTTACAAGTGTCCAACATCACATCTAACATACATAGCAGAGATGCTGTCAGTTTTTCTATGTCAGTGAAACAGATCCAATGAAACTGTCACAATCTCCTCTGAAATAGCGTTTAAATCCAAGTTGTACCGAAGTCCACAACACTAATATATAACGATACATTGCACTGGAAAGTACATTACTCCTAGCAGTTTCCTAGAAGCCCTGTTTTACACACAGTGGAGAAAGTAACACGTGTTGATGAACGCCAATCACAACCTAAATCGGTAAGACTGCTTTCTGTAGTAAGGGGGAAAAGAAAACAACAAAACAACAACAACGAACCGTATAATGTCAACGTCAAGTCATGCGGCCTACTTTAGTTTGAAGTCCTCACTCCCCCCTGTATTTTCTTTCATGTAACACTAATAAATGAATGCGCCACGTTTTCTCCTCCCATTATAGCTGATTTCGCTTACACACCCCTTCCCTTAACTCTTCATTCTCTACCACAGCTTCGTTGTTGTAGGAAGTGGATCTGTTGCAACCTATAACAAGTTTATTTTACATAAACCCAGAATTTGATACATATAGGCGAACGACACAATTTTCATGGGGATATGACAAAGATTATAAATCAAAATAACAACTTTATATCACACTAACAGCTATACTGTATACAGTTTAGATTCTACGCAGTACAATGAATACAGACCATTCAGTTACAAAAGTCAGTATTCACTCCTTGCAGTTATTCTTTCTTCTATTCATTATATTATATTTTTCTCCCTATTGAAATTTTTGTAATACAATTTCAATACATTTTGATAACTTAAGTAGGTGATCTCTTAAAATATATAGTTTACTACTGTGGGGCAGTTTCTTAGCTTTCCTGAATTGTAAAGGATGAAAGAGAGAGGTGACTATTAGGAGGAGAGAATGAGAAGAGACGGTGAAAAGAAGATCAACAGATTTTCCAAGGTTTCTTTTACTCCTGAAAAGAAAAAGGTAGAAGCAACATATTGACTCCCTGGGTGTAAACAGTGGCATTGCTCATGAGAAAGAAAGAAAGAAAGAAAGAAAGAAAGAAAGAAAGAAAGAAAGAAAGAAAATGACAGACAAACAAACAAATAAAAAAACAAAGGTCAACGAATCTTATAACGTGACAGACACATCGATCGAGGCCAAGAAAAGAAGGAAACTAAGTGACTCTTGATCATCTCTCCTAGAATACTCTTTGTCTGATTTCGTCAGTAGCGAGTTCTGATGCAGTCAGATCAATTCATTACTGGGAAAACAAAAGCACCCAAAGATCAACAAAATGAATGTGGGTCCTTTGTCAAACTAATTTCTGTAGTTAGCTGCTATCTGGTAGATATAATTTCGCGCTAATGGAAACATTGCAGTGAGTTAACATGTGGCGAGAGAGGAAGCAAGTGCAGATCAACATCTTCTGTTTTCTTAGTTTCATGTTTGTTTGGTGTTTTTGTTTTTGCTTGGTTAAGCTCGAGATTAATGTCATCCTACAACACCCTAGAAATTTACTCAAAATTCAAAATAGTACATTCATTCTGTTCTCGTGTCTCCAACATCTTTCCTAATCCCAAAGTCAGTCCCTTCGCATGTAGGTACATTAGTCGAGACTAAACATTATCATTATCCTCTGAATTCAACTGTGTTCAGCTTAACTCTACATCGAAAGCACGTGTAATAAAGACAGTGTATCAACGCTACTATACCCACTGCTCCTTACTAAGAGTACCACTTTAAATGTCACAGTGTCTACTTTGCTATGCTGGAGATAAATCAAGTGCATTTTTTTTCTTTCTTCTTTAACTCTGCCCGTGAGCGTCCACGTTAGAAGGCTGCCCTTCCCTTTCTCCTCTGCTCACTCAGACTTCATCACATACACAAATAATACTATGTACTCTGCTAACCTCCCGCTCACGTTTCTTCCTGAGGGTGGGTGTATTTGGAATAAAGTTACCCAATTCACTGTTTGGTAAGATTTTTAATACTGTAGTCCGTGTGTAATTTGAGCGGTGTTTCTCTTTTTCCTCCATTTTTCCACTTCCTTCCCTCTTTGTTCTTCTTATAGTTTCTTTTTCAAAGGTTTGGTAGTTCCATGTTAAAATGGACCCAGGACACTGAAGTCCCAGTAATATATCCCGTTGTTATTTTATATCCTTCCTCACCTCTTTCTCCCAAACCACCCCCACCTCCCACCCAACCCGTCTTCGAACCCCACCCAACTTCCTGTGAATCTTTGACATGTACCTAGAATCCATCTAATTGACCGCTTCATGTATTTTCATACATGCTTGTGAATTCCATAGGGTGTTTTGTTTTGGTTTTGCTTTTTTTTTTTTTTTNGGGGGGTCGAACTGAGTTATGTTTTTTTTAAAATTTGCTTTGTTGCTTATTTCGTAGTTTTATTTTATCACATGATTTGCATACAAGTACATTTCTATTATGATCAATGATAAAGATGATACTGTTGATATTATGAATCATACTGAAATTAATGACTCTCATCGCAAACATCATAGTACATCTTTGCTACTTGTAAGCCTCTATCTATTTTTACATTACAACAAAACTCTTAAACTTGCATTGTTAGTCTTGAAAAAATGTTCAACACGAAGCATTGACTATTTTGTTTCTAAATTCTCTATACATTTTTCATAACGTTTTGTGTCTCTGAGCAGAATCATATTTAGTTTTATTGATGATGATGATGATGATGATGATGATGATGATGATTCATAGATCAATGTTTACACGGAAGACAACATTGAATATATTTGTGTGAATTCCATACTTAATAACAAAGTATACTTAGTAAATGAGTACTAAATATCGATAGTTTACTATATTAAATTTTAATTTCCTTTCGTAGAACTACTCTGAGTCTGCTGGTCCTGCCATCTTTACCTCACTCAATCTATGATTACTTTGCCTGTCCCCCTATCTAGTATCCTTTCCCTTCTTTTTTATCCTTTTCTCTTCGCTCTTCCACGTCTTGCTCGCACTCTACATGTATTCCTGACTCCCCTTCTCCACCTCTTACTTTCTCTCTCTCTCCTTCTTTCTTTCTATCTTCTTGTCTTTGACTTAATTTCTCGATCGCTTGTCATATTTAATCAATCTGTGAAGATCTTCTCATGAAATATCCATTTTTTAAACTACAATTTCCTCCTGTTCCTGGAAGCTCCTAATTTGATTCTGCACGATGATACAAGTGACGCACAAGCACATAATTAAAGAGGATTTCAGCTTTCAGACTAAACAAAATCGGGAAATAATGTTCAAAGAATTGCCTAAACACCGAATTTTCAAAGCGTATGCTCTTCATGTTAGGGTCAAGTTAGAAGTATGTAGAAATACACTGCGACTCATATATTCTAGCGACCACTGGATAAACTGTCAATTCATTCACGTATGTATACTGGCGACTATGAAAGATTATCATCATACATCACATACACTCTACCAAATCTATTATCAGGCTCTGGGAAGAGCACTAGATTTAAAAAAAAGTGAGTCTTCAGTTGTCTTTTGAATCAAATTAAAGATTCAGACTTATGGAGAGAAAGTGGGAGAAAACTCAAAGATCTAGTTCAGTGCTGTAAGTATATTATGTGACCTTCAAATGGAAAAAGCAGGACCAACTATTTTCTTCCTGATATCCCATGTCACCCTGTAACATGAACAGCGAAAAAAAATAAAAGAGGCCCCTTGAGTGGTTCAACGGATGGGGACAGCCATTGACCTGCTATTTAGGGTTTCTGGCACCTATTCGAAGGGCAAATCACTCATTGTGTATAACCCAATTAACCCACTTATATATAAAATCCCCCTTTTTTAGGGCCTGCCAGCTAGTGTCAGGGTGTAGAAATATGTAAAATGACCTGTGATCTAAATAAAGCATCCAATTATAGAGTTTCATGTACATCTGAGCCTTCTAGATAAAAAAAAAGTGTGTAGACCTATGCATTCGCACACGGTCAAAACGAGCCAAATGAAAACTTGGGGACCAAATCAGAATTCGAAGTGATCTTTTTCGAAAGCGATTTATGAATAATTTTAGACGTTGACCCCCCCCCCNCCCCCCCCTTTTTTTTTCTTCCTGATAAAAGATCGAGCAAAAGAAGTACTTTAATCTCCATGGAAGAAATATCACAGTGACATTTGTAGGATAACACAACATGTTAATAGGGCCCAAAAAAAAAACACCAAAAAACCAATAGTTCCAAAGGCAGCTAGTACTTGGCATGTATTCACTTAGAAACACAATGCTTACATGGCGGTCGAGGAGGAGTGGGGTGCATCTAGGCTATCTGAAGTATTTTAAACTTCTTCTCCCCCTGGGGCCCTTCCCAGCTCCCCAATCCAGCCTGTATGGAACTTAGATCTAGATCTACATGCTGCAAACTCAGTTTACATGACACAAGCTTTTTCTTTGTATTTTTTTTCTCGTTCTTTCTTTTCCTTGTCTCTCTTGTTTTCCTCCCCCCTCCCCTCCCCCCACCACTTTTTGACACACACACACCCTGTGTTGGCAAGAAAGGCATCAAATTTCACCAAATTCTTTAAATTTAAGATTTCATTCCTTCCTTTTTCCTTCCCTACTTCCACCCCCAACCCCACCATCAACCCCTACCCCCACCNACCCCACCCCTTGTCAGCCCACCCCAAAGGCTCACATGGTATTGTCAAAGCAAGCCGCATTTTCTTTAAACTATTTTGGGCAGATGCATCAAACTTTTGTTTCTCCAGGACTTCTTTCCCAATCAATAACAGAATGACCCCTTAAAAATGCCAATATGATCACTTTTAGGTTTTAAATGTGTGGTTATAAGTGGATTTGACCATTAAGGGTTACAAATATGGTCAATTAAAAAACCACCTGCTTATGCCAAGATGTTTACATGGACACAGTGACCAGCCAAGAGGGAGTAACTTTTCCCCTTCCCTTCCAATCACTCCCAGATCAATTCCCTCTGACAATTCCCTACTAGTTCCCCTCCAAATAGGCTACCATGGCAAAGTTTTAGCGTTGAACTCTAAGTTCATGGGAGCTTTCAAAGTAGCATAGAGTATATCATCAAGAGAATTGTCTATTTTGAGAGGTATCAAACTCTAAATTTGGGCCATAAGAATGATCTAAGACAGATATTTCAGCAACATTGGCACCATTGTGTACTGAAATGAATGTGCTTGACAGTTGACAGTTGTACATTTCTCCAGAGAACTAACAATCTAATTCATCTCAGTGAGTCAGACTATTGAAAATTTTCTGTGTCCCTCTGCAAATATAACTCACCACAGGAATATCATCCTCTATCATTAAATAAGCAAGTAAGAGACACCTAAATAGTAAAGAGTGCATCACTACTGACTACTCAAAACATATGTGGGGAATATTTAAATGTGGAGGGGTTAAGATTATTAGCACATATTAGAGGGGCAAATCACTCATTGTGTACAGCCCAATTATTACTTCGTTAATATATAAAACCCCCCTTTTTGGGGGCCCTGCCAGCCAGTGTCAGGGTGTAGAAATATGTAAAATGACTTGTGATCTAAATAAAACATCCAATTTTAAAGTTTCAGGTACAATTTGATCCTTCTAGATAAAAAAGTGTGTAGGCCTATGTATTCGCACGCGGTCAAAGCCAGCCAAATGAAAAATTGGGGATCAAATCGGAAGTAGAATTAACCATTTTCGAAAGCGATTTGTAAAAAATATTAGACTTTGACTTCCCCACCTCCTTTTTTTTTTTATCTACCCGTCAAAAGATCGGGCAAAAGAAGTACTTTAACCTCCATGGAAAAAAGATTCCCGAAATTACAGTAGTATTTGTAGAATAACATAACATGTTAATAGGACGAAAGAAGAAAAAACAATAGGTTCTAAAGACCTGGAAACTGGAAACTGGAAACCACCAGCTGTAAGAAAACACTTCGGTGCTTATTCGCTACACTGGTTGCGATGGATTGAGTATGATTTCACTGTATCTGATTTTTTTTTTTTTCAGATTAATTTTTCATACTAGTGTGTCTCAGGATGGAACTGAGGTTTAAACAAGGAAATTTTATCCTTAATCTTTGCACAAAGTGTATGTGCATACTATCATTTATTGCTTCGCACAAAATTAGAGGTAGATAATGCAGTTTGCCAACAACAACAAATAGAAAGATTACATTTTTATCATATCTCTTGACCTGGTTGTTGTGTTGCTCTTCCATTAAAAAAAAAAAAAAACCAGCTTGATTAACAATCTTATATTTGAATTTGCTAAGAATCGCGAAATTAATTTTTTTCGAATCCAGTCCTGACTTCAAACCAAGGTCATCATCCCATGCAAACGTTTGTAGACATTATTCATCTCAGTCAAGCTCTTATTTCAGTTCTTTAAAGCAAAGAAGTATCGAAAAAAAAAAAAAAGAATCTTAGTCGGCCTCATCCTAAACGGTGTTTAAAACATCTTGCTGGACATAAGATTAGACAGAAAATAGGGAAATTAATTTCTAGCATGAATGTTTTATTACGGTGCTTAAAGGAAATTCTGCTATCCTGGAGCACTCTTAGCGATCGGAAATGTTCGACGTGCTCTTTATACGCCCTCGCATTTAACCTTTTTTTCTTTCGCCTGTCTGCACTTCTGGATCTACTTCTTTCAATATCTTTCACCCTTCTTTCCATTTACACAACAGTTTGAAAGTTTGAGTTCTTTCTGCCCTCTCACTTCATTTTCTTTATCCTCACTGTGAAATCTGATTTCGCTTTTACTTCTTCCATACCCCCCTCCCCCTTTTTGATTCATCCTATCCATCCCCACCTACGGTCTCCCGTCCAGTTATGGCCCTGAAATCGGCTTCACTTCATCCCCCCTTCCCACCC
>JAWQUT010000475.1:84785-97733 GCA_033807755.1 Ellobium chinense
CCCTTCTCCACCTTCCTCCCCCTTTCCCCTCGGCAACATCCCTGTAAGTTCCTCATGAAATTCTTATGTACTTACACTTGTAGCTTGCACTTTATAACTAAACATTGCCATTAGAACCGTCTGAAATTATCAACAAAATTATATGAAATTTTGCCTATGACCTAGTTTATAGATTACGGCCTTATGCTCCAACAGGCTGTAATTTGCATGTTTTTGGTTTCCAAAAAGGTTCTTGTCAGCTCTACAAAACGGAAGGTCAGCATTGCGACAGTTTTGAGAAAATGAATGGCTACTGTAGCTGCGGTCCTGGTTTGACCTGCCACACCTACCAGCGTCCTCTGTCAACTTTGACCCCTACTGCTGTGATGACGCACATCCTTGGTGCCCGGAGCATGCTCCCACCACAGCCTGGATTTGAGTGGGTGTCCCAATGTGAGAAGACGCCTGCACCTTGAGAATTCCAAACATAAGAGCAGGATTAATGGTTAATTCGGATGGACAATCGAAAGTCGCATGTTTTTGTGTTGTTGTTGTTTTTTTTTCATTAAATCTTACTGGAAATACATAATTACTGATGGTCGTTCAACACGTTCGTTATTTCTCTGCTTAAATATGATACAGTAGAGTTTCACAAATTGGAAATCAACTGATTCACTAACACTCAGCTTGAAGTGCCCGATTTCGCCGTATCTGCATCCGTTCCCTTCTCTCCTTTTCTTTGCAAAAACACTGACAAACTCCATTCACTAACGGCGAAATCGAGTTCGTCTGTTTACCTGTTTACCGACAGATGCCTAAATAAATACAGTGTGAGTACACAGCTGACCAACCAGAATACACCCTACGGTAGAATTCTTTTTAACCGAGAAAGCGATTTTTTTTCGAGTTATCTCCCCCCTCATTCGACTGCCAAGCCTTTCATCCTAAGTTAAGGTAATACGTTTTACTCATACCGGCAGTGTCCGGCAGCCAGTGGCGGTATGTATATTCCATACGTTATTTAACATATTATGGTGAATACAGTAAACACTACTAATGTTTTGGGAGTTTCCCGTGGTAACCGCAATGCGTTAACTAACGTGTGGTTAATACATACGGCCACTGATCTTTAACCCAGTGGGTTATCATGGTGACTCAAACTCTGAAGAACGACTCAACCTTTAACATGAATAAGTCGCTATATAATTTCCATTTGTTGTTGTTGTTGTTGTTGGTTAAGATGATTAAGAGGCACATTGCTGGTCTTGTCCAATGCACAACTCTTATTGTCTGGCTATCCAGCCATAATTAATATTGTTCTACAGATAACCTAGACTAGTTGTGCAGCCAAAATTCCCAGTGTCAAAATTAATATACTTAACATCTTGGTTCATTAAATAGTTATGAAACCTCCTCACAAGCCCCACGGCCACGCTTCTCCGCTCATAAACTCAATTGGTTTTCATTGGTTCCATGGGTTTAGAGTAATTTATGTGATTACTTGTTCTTTGAGAAATGTCATTCGGTTAAAGCTTGCTCATAAGGGAAGGCAAGTGGGAAGGGTTGTTAGTTGTTAGATTTTTGTTACATGGATGTATCTGATCCAATGGGGTCTTGTGAAAGTTGAAACTGTTAACATTAGATGGGGTGAGTGAGTCAGTGAGAGAAAGTATGTCAGAGATAGGGAGAGAGAAAGTTAGTGGGAGAGTGAGACATAGAGAAAGAGAAAGAGACAGAGAGAAAGAGAGAAAGAGAAAGAGACAGAGATGTCAATGACTAAATGTAAGTGACAGTTATGCATATATGTTTTTTTTTTCATTTCCATTCATTCTGTTGTGTTGCTGTGACGTTATATTGTATTGGTTGGCTTTCGCCTAAATAAAAATAAACTTGAAACATAACATAAGATTTGGCGCGCAGCCAAAGTCACATAATTATTCTCGCATTTTAAAACTACCAATCCTTTCTAATGATGGTATATATCACAGTATACTTGAAATTTTCTCACAAAGAAACGTTTGCGCATAGACACATCCTACGCAATGTTTGTTCTATACAATTTTGATTAGAAATATGTTTGAGAAGATGAGTAGATTTACTTACGCCTTATTCTTAAAATTGGTTTATCGTGCACACTTTTTCTCTCCCTATTAGCAAGGAAATCTCCGTCTTCAGATCTGCAGATAGCCTAGATCTCTTTTTCTTCCCCCCTCCCTCTTTTGTAACATTTTCCAAAATCGGCTATGTTATGTATTATCGCGCAGGCAACTATACACGTTTCATCTGTACTATCAAATTTCATCTGTGAACTATCATGGAATGGATGATGTTGTGTCAGAAATATATTTGCAAGTGGTCGACCCTCTCATTACTAATCCCAACACAAACTGCAAGTTTAGCTTGCTACGCAGTGCACTCCTGTTGCGATAAACGGTTAGGCAATCTTCGCTCACAACTAACTGTTTGATGATAAGCCTATTACGAAATGTCAGACACACCATTAGTCAAATACCACATCGACATTTTTAGCAAACTATCGTGCAGGCATCAAACCGGCCCACACATCAGTAACAGTTGGTCGGCATCACTCTCTTAGTCTACTCATAAGCTGTAGACGTGGCGTTTGTGCCTGCTGTTTATGAAAAGAAGGCAGTCTTACGTTTGGATTACTACTACTAACAACACGTTTCAAAATGCTGCACAACCACTACTTCTGCCACTTCTTGATTCTTATAGTTCTAATGTTGGGCATACCCCGCTCAGAGGATGCTGCACTTACCACTGGCAATGATTCTACCATCCCTTTCCTGACTGCCACCGAAGGGTATCCCACGGATACTTTTGAGAAATCTACCACACAAACTCCTCATCAAACAGATTATGACAGTTCTGACTATACAATGCATTACCCTCACAAAACCAAGGTGTCACCTCATCTGGGGGTACCAGCTTTTACCAGTCTTCTGAATGCTACAAATGGCAGCACAACGTTAAATCATTATTTAGAGAATTCCAACCCACCAAGCCAGACCAGTGAACCCGAAGACAAATCTGTAACATCAAGTCATCTGCGAAATGATCAATATTTTTCTACTAATGTTCACAGTGAGGCAAAACCTAGCGTTAGTACAAAGCCACTTTTGGAGTGGCCTTCAATCAAATGGGATAAACATAAAGTAGGAACCAGAGAGTATCAACGAACTTACTGTTCACGAAGATGCAAAGGGAATGAGATGATACGCTCTTACGGTGACTGCCGGACACTAATTTGCTACCCTTGTGATTGTAACAAACCTATGTGCGAGATTTATGGTACCTGTTGCCCGGACGTGCGCGATCCACCTTTTCTTGACGATCTTCCAACCGGAGGTTCTGGTGAAAATTTTAGTTTACCGCTATATCAGCCAAAGAATGAGACAATAACAATATCGGATAAGAAATCAAACACACTTTCTGCTAGTGGATCAGTCTTTCAGAACGCTGTTACGGAGGAAAAATTGAGGAATGCAAATGGCAATTCTAGACATGATCCCGTGGCTTGGAGTAATGGTACCACTTCAAAGAAAACTCTAGAGAAAATGACTTGCGTCGAGGACTTGCATAATACTGTGCAGATTAATACCATCCTTGGGTGGAAAGTTTGGAACAATTTTAATGAACGTGGTCTCTCAGTGCTAAGGTCATGTCCACCAAATTACACTGACGACAATACGCGAGACAACTGTGAGAAAGACAGTCCAGCAAGGGATCTAACTATGTCTGCTTTTATTCACGTCACCGATAACACAACAGGCATAGCATACCATAATAAGTTCTGTGCTTTATGCAATGAGGCCTCGCAGGTACGTATATTAGCATCCACCACCACCACCACCAACAACAACAACAACGACGATGATGACAATAATAATAACAACAACAACATCATCAATAGCAGCAGCAATAACAACAACAATAACGCAAGCAGCAACACAAATGTAGAGAAAGGGTGATTGCATACCAACCTCTTGTTAGAGTCCTCCTAAAATGTTCAGGATATTTTTTGCATATATACATTAAATTGATAAAGTCATCAGAAGTGAATTGAAATTCTGAAGAAAACGATACCGGGTAGGCATAAATTGAGAGCTGGTGCATTGACGACGTAAGTATTACATTACTGCATTGCACTGAATGCATGTTTAGTAGCGCAAATGTAATTCTTACGATGGTAAAATCTCATCGTTAATGCGCAAGTTCTCAATTATTTGGAAAACCACATTTTATGCCAAGAAGAAATATAATATAATATAGTGTATCTTAAGACTCTGCTGAGCGAGGCTTTCGTCAGTTTAATTCTTTTACTACTACCGCTACAGAAGGGTTTGAATGTGGACCCATAGTTCAGGTCGAAGTGATTGCTACTTTCTTAATTATCAGATTTCTTTTCTCTTCTATTTTCTGCCCGTCTGGCCTGCCCAATCTTATTCATCTAATGTATACTAGCAAAAAGTGTGTAAGGAATCTACAATGTATAGCTCATATGTGTATATGTGTGTGTGTGTGCGTGTGCGCAGGCAAACGTGTGTGTGTGTGTGTATGAGTATGTATTCGTGTGTGTGTGTGTGTGTGTGTGCGTGCGTGTGTGTGTGTGTGTGTGTGTGTGTGTGTGTGTGTGTGTGTGTGTGTGTGTGTGTGTGTACGCGCCCTTCTGTCTGTATGTGTGTGCAGAACCGGGGAAATGTGAGAATGATTGTGTGCGTGTTTTGGAATGAGTGGATTCAAAAGCGGTTGAAAGGAGAAAGAAGGGGAAATGAGAACGTTTAAATGAAGAAATACGATTGAAATCTGGAAACGTGTGAATCCCCCCTCCCCTCCCCCCTCTTTTAAAGAGAGTACACACGTTATGCCTTCATATCATACCATTAACTAGACTTAGCCAAAATGCGTCTTACACCTCATTTTGACTCCTTGACATGTCATTATACTGTTCCCTCTCGAAATTCCTTTAATCCCAGGCAGCCCCATGGATATTGGTATTGTCATGTAACCAATACAAAAAGATTTACCAAGCCTTGAGCTATGATGAGTTACTGAGACTGACTCTGGATCCGAGCTCCATCTGCAGCGTACAACAGATGCCGCCTCCAGATTTCAACCCTAAAATGTACCACCATTGTCATAGAAAGTGGTTCCAGAAGAACATTGACAGATGTAATGTGACCGGACAGTGGGCCGAGTATGACGACGATGTTGTAAAAGCTTGTGAAGATGACGATTCTGTAGCTGCAATTACTGATCGGCTTTACAGCAGCTATTTATCATACGGAGAGCCTGTATCCTACAAAAACATTTTTTGTGCCTTGTGCAATATGGCACCATATTCCATGTGGAGGACATCAGAGTGCATTGAGACCGTTTACTATAGCCTCGGATTGTATTTTCCACCTTTCTCTTTCTTGATAAATTTTGGGTCTCACGTAGGCTCAGAGACAACACAACCAGAGCAAGAGCTGAACAACACCCACGGCTGTTCGGAAGATGAATGGTTCAGTCCGGATAACAGATGTCTGCCTTTGCAATGTTTCAGAGGAAAACGTCTCCATGATGGTAACTGCACAACAGCATTGCCCGAAATGCGCGGATTAGGTTACAAAATACGCTGCATATTTCATCTTCAACTTCCGTTGATCCTCATGAACTATTCACATGATGCCCTTACCAGTTCTATTTCTTGGAATGACTGGGATTACCGCAGAGCTTTCGAAGACAAGATTAGAAGCATCTTACACAATGCCTCCTTCGCAGATATACAGCTATGTTTTGTTGTTACACATAACTCATCCTTTTTACCTTCACACCCAAATGACACAGGCCATCTTTATATACGTGTTTTCGAACATGGAGAATATAAAGATGTGGTTCTTACCTCCCAATCAAAATTTTGGATTACCTTGGACGCCAAAGTGTTTGCGAGCAATGAATTAAGCAGAGACGACTTTGAAAGACATGTAATCAAATCACTCCTGTCAAGCAACGTTTCGGTTGCAGTGCCAAACACTGAAATATCATTAACATTTACTCCACAGTTAATAACAAATAAGCAAGATCATGTTCTCTCTTGCCATATTACTGATGACAGTAATCACCTTTTATTTAAATCTACAATGTCTATTAGAGATTATCGTTTTGCTTTATTATTCAATCATTTTCTTAATGTGATGGAGGAAGATTTGTTGATCATGTCACATGAACTGACTTGTCCATTTATCAGCTTCAATAACTTGTCTTATATCCTTGAAACGAACAACACTTTGAGTCTCCCGAGCAGGACGATTATCATAAACATGAATGTAACAAACGTTACGCTTAGCACAGCCCACGAACTGAACATGTTGACTATAGAGGACGATGGGACTTTGAAAATCTGCAAGGACATATTGGAAGCTTCACTTCAAGAGTACTATACTGATGGTCGTGAACATTATTACACTACAATGCACAAACTGATTTATGTGCTTTCTCTAATCTGTATCGGCGCATCAATCCTATGTCTTGCATTCAGCTTACTAACGTATTTCTTATTCCAAGCACTTCGAAGCACTGCTGGAAAATACAACATTTGTCTTTGTGGAAGCCTTCTGTTGGCGCAGATCTTCCTGCTTGCAAGCTCTCACATCCAGGAGACAGGGTGGGTGTGTTCAGTTATTGGCATCGCAACCCACTTTCTATGGCTCAACATGTTCTGCTGGAGCGGAGTTTGCTGCTTTCACATGTTTCAGGTATTCACTGCTAAAACACGATCTGTTCGAAACTCAGGAAAATCTGGAAGACTTCGATTTTTTCTGAGGGTAGGTTTATGTTCAGCTCTGCCTGCCCTTGTCATCACCATTGTAATTATCACCAGCCTCTTCACTTCTGATGGTCAAAGAACTGGGTATGGCGCCACACACTGCTACCTAGATTCCTACCTGCTGATCATTACGTCTTTGATTACACCTCTAGTTGTCATATTGATTTGTAACTATGCCTCTTTCATCGCCACTGTGATCAGCATTCGAAAAGTGCGCAAACTACCGACTCCATTCTACTTAAAGGAAAGGGATAGAGCCAATCTAAACACCTACGTCAAGCTGTCCACAATGATGGGTGCATTCTGGATCCTCCTGATCATTTCTGAAGCCCTGGACAACGACCCTTTAAGAATTATAGCAGTTATTCTCAACGGTCTTCAGGGTGCGTTTATATTCCTAGCTTTCATCTGCAATCGTCGCGTCCTCAGAATGTATGTTTCTGCCGTGGGTATCGAACAGTGTGTATTGGTTACCATCGCAGCGGATCGCAGCACCCTTGATAGGACGAAACAACAAGTAACACAACAGTCTAATGAAAACTGGAATTGAAACTATGAGACAGATATACAGTCTGGAGAAAGAAACAGGCCTTAAATCGTACAGTCTCGGGACCGAAGTGAAAGATAGACAATAAAGAGAACCTCCTGCTTTTGATGATGACTATGAAAGTACTTCACCTATGGTATGCAAATAGTCATAAAGTGATCATTGCCAGTTACTCGTATAAACTTATCTAATGTATGCATACGGTCATAAAGTGGCATCTGCCAGTCACTCGTATTTTTATTATACTGTAATATAATATTACCTGCAATGATTTCTGAATAAGCAGTCTGTCATGTATACTATAGATTGTTACACGAATTTACCTTCAATCCCTACTCTAATCAAATGATATCACAGTTTCATCGTGATCTAATGTGTGATTGATAGCTAAGCTAAGTGAATGGAAAGTAAAACATGGCCCTGATGATATTCATGTTCTTTAAGTAGCTTGTACCTAACCTCTGTGAGAGGAAATAAACATGAAGCTCTTTCACAGATTAACTCCAGCATCCCAATTCACATCATCAAACTAGCACAACTTCACTAGACAACCAAACTTCAACTCACATGCTCACAAACAATCCTGGGCCTACCTTTAAAATCCCCAACTCCACTAGGAATATCATCTCCAAATAATCCAGAGTCTGTGATCAGTTCAGTCCAGCCGTTTTGCTTTGTTCATTTATAATGATTTCTTTCAACACAAACAGTTAAAGATGGCAACTTCTTCATGTGATTTTAAAAGCATCACATTGCATCGGTTGTCTTCTATGAAGATCTGATCATTTGTGAGGAAAATAAGCAGGACATCCCCTTAACACTGCAAGAATTGAATATGAAAATGCAACCTTATGGATATTACAGGTATTATTATTATTATCATCAATATTATTATTATTATTATTACTATTAGTATTTATTAAGTACATACTGTGTTATATAGTCTGTTATATGATGTGTGCAATGCTTATTTGCTTTTTTTTGCTTTTTTAAAAAAAAAATTAATTAGCCTATTATCACTGATTTACTGGATTTACATTAGTCATACTCAGATCTAGCAACAGCGTCTTGAATGTGAAGATTGTCATAGAAAACAAAATCATTACATCATTATTCTATTACTTTGTGGAAAATATTCTAGAAGATCGACGCTATATGTAACATATATTATCTGTTCTAATGAAAAGTTATGCGATAAAATGTTACTAGCAGTTGCCTTGAATAGATTTATTTATCACCATAGTAAAATAAAATGTTCTGCTGTGCTCCTCAGTAAAACTATTATATTCAAATGTTATATGAATTGTAATCACTGCACTGTGCATTTCGATTTTTACTATGCCTTCCTCATCATATCATTTATGGAACTATATTTGCTTGGTTTAGTTAACTGTGTCTATAAAATGTTTTCTGGATGGTACTGTGGAATTGTGCTGGATGTGATTATAACCATTTTTTTCAACATTCTGCATCTGATTTGTGTTTCCACTCAAAGCGTAGTCTACAACCGGAGAAACAACAACTACAGCAACAACAAATAACAGTTATTAGTTTCTTTCAAATGAGAGAAGCTCCTTGGCCTTACGTGTTCACTGCTCCTTCTTTGTATCTAGCTGCAGTCTATTGCAGATCTAGATCCTAGTTGTTTGAAGATCTAGATCTAGGCCAGTAGTTTAGGCCTGTTTTAGAATCTATTTTCATATCTCTTGCAAAATAAACGCAAGTCCTGATCAAGACGATCCATGCCTTTCTCCTTGTGAATTTAAAACCAGTTTAACACACTGCAGACATAATATGATGCATCTACATAACCCTGATCTTTCACAAATTTCCAGTCAAGGCTGTGTCCTTCTGATCCGACGACTATAATCGTTCCGTTCATAAGATGCCTAGGCTTACCTTTAGTTGTTATTATAGAAGGGCGATTCCAAGCAAACTGGTCCTGGGGTGAAATTTTTGAAACTGCATTTTTTACCATGTTCATGGTTGTAGGTATTAGTTCAACATCTCTATTTTCAAGATCCATAGTTATTTTTCTGTCTTTTGATGGTTTCAACCTTTAGTTCATTCCTTAAAGAGTGTTAGTTAAAAAATTGTCACTTTGTCACCTGAGCAACAAATCGGGTGTCTGTTTTACAAAGTCTTGCAAAATTCCTTCTTGATAATTTTGAAACTTCTTCACCGTTTTAATAATTCATAATACACCAAGGAATGTCACTACATCACATTTGCTTGGCTAGTTATCATAAAAGCTGCAACAGTTGGACTCAAAAGTCAGCCTATTTTGTCACGCCATAACGTGTCACGCCGTAACATTTTTATCACTTTTTTAAATCTCAAAGCAGACGCAGTTCAACAATTAAAGTGCCCATTTTGTTGCATGATGGCCTAGGTGAGTGACATACTCTGACAGAATTTGGACAAAATCTACTGAAAAATAACTAAGTGAACAGCCTCTGAAAACCTGTCACGCTGTAACGTTACGGCGTGACGTTACGGCGTGACAGTTCATATTCATGTAGATTAATGATTAATATACTATGCCTTATTCAGTTATTCAAGATGTGACTACTGTTCATGTGTTGTCCATCTTCAGTTTCATTATTTATATGTTTTGGGGCCTAATTCAAAGCTTCATGAAAATGTTCGCTTGTTGCTGGATGCTCTCAAGCCTCTTCAAATTTCAACTGGCTTTCGAGAATTTTTGAACCTGTGTGTTTGCAGCCAAGAAAGTGAGACCTGCATGATGAGTCATTGTGAGGCATGTGAAAATAAACGTGAAACTGTTGTAACTATTGATGATGATTTGGCACATACAAATACTCACTGGTTACAATGGGAACAGGTTGACAATGCAATGAGTAAGGTTCGCAGAAGTGGAACCTTTTCAGATGCTTTTGATGAGCTTTTGAGACATTAAAAGATGCCAGGAGGCTGTATTCAAAGAAAGGAGAGAGAATGTAGATGGAAAGAATGTTGTTGTGAAACTGGATTTTGCAGAAAATTATGCCCTAGTGCATCAAAATGAAATTCAAAGCGCTCATTGGAGCCATGCTCAAGTTTCTTTATTCACTACATGTGCTTGGAATGACAAAGATGTTGTCAACTCTCTTGTATTTGTCACTGATGATCTCAGTTCAGTGGATGGGATAGGGGGTGAGGTGAAGTGCAAGGTGTGGATTTCAAATTTAGCTGGAAAGGTTGTTTCAAATGCAAAGGAATTTGCCGAAGTTGCGAATGAAAGGTCCGGAAAGACTGAAGTCATCTTTGTAGTATCAAAGGAAATAAGAAAAACTGAGCAAAATTTTAATGAAATTTGGAAAGATATTCAATCCATACCACAAACACAAAATACACATTTTGTTAGAGTACTCCTCAGGCCATTTGTTGTAGAACATTCCGGGAATAGTAAATGTGAAACTTTGACTACCACTGTTTTGAAGCATTTTAAAAGTACCTTCTCAAAGCCTCTTCCCTCCACCTCCATAGAACAAAAAACACCATCCACTGGGGATTTTATTGTGGCCAGAGTAATGGGCAAAGCTCGATAAAAAAATTTCATTGCCCAAGTTATAGGGAAATCAGACTTCTTTACAGAAGTATACTTTTTGAAGCAGGGATTGGAATGCCCAGACATACATTGTCAATATGCAAGATGTGCACACCATTGAGTTGGGAGATGTTGTTACCATCCTCCCAACTCCAACACTCGGTCACTATATCTTTGATTGTGACCTCTCTGTTATGAAGGCTTAGACAGATCTGCTTTATAGTTTGTCTCTCAAATATCATGTACCATTGATTTAATGGCCATTTGTTCATATTGTGATTTTAAATGACACAAAGTCTGTTGGCTGTAACAATAATTCTTATTTTTGAAGTTCACCATGACAGTTAATAAATGTTTGAAATTAATTTCAGGATGTTCAGCACATTTCTTAATTCTCTTTTGACGATAAATATACCTGTCACGCCGTAACGTCACGCCGTAACGTCATGCCGTAACGTCACGCCGTAACGGTCACTTATTTCCTTGTCACACATCGGCAACTTTGTCCATCAGCTTTCTACCGCCATAGTTACAATATTTATCCTCTTGTTTATAATATATGTCAAGATGAAATGTCACGCCTGTCTAGGGGACCTGGAATCTTCAACCAAAATGTTTAAGTTAAAAAAAAAAAGGGCTTTTTTTCGTCACGCCGTAACCGTCAAGGATCTGACCATCTCATTATCTTCCGATCCCATGTCTCTTTGGAGCATTTTATAGACATTATATCCTAGTTTGTAGATGTGAAATTTCATTTTCTTACTATTAATAGTAAGTCATCAGAAGACAAAAAAGTGCAAAAAAGTATCACTTTTTGTCACGCCGTAACGCTTGGAATCGCCCAGAACTGTCCAGATCTTCGGCTAATCAAGCCGTTTATTCTTTTCTAATTTCGGTCTACCAAATCAAGTTAAAAGAAGGCAAGCTTAATTGAGTGTAGGTCATGCATCCACTGATCAGAAAGATAAAGATCTTAATCTGTTGTAGAATGTTAACTGCACCTGTCTCAAAGTAGCGCAGGTGCTAGATTCAAGATTCACATCTAAACCTAGATCTAAATGTTCTTTTCCTTGCCGTAGTAAAAGCATGGATCTTTTAATTCTAGGTCTAAGCTAGTCTAGACCTGGATTTGTGACCGAGCACGCGGCTTTCCTAGACTAGGAAAACAAATCTCAACATTTCACCCGGTCTAACAACCGATGACCCATTATTTCTGCGTAGAGAATTTAACGCCTAAATCAAAGCACAGCAAACTGTCACAGTGTAAACAGCAGACATTATTACCATGCTTAATAATCTTTCATTCACAATCTGCTACATTTTGAATCAGTCAGCTCTATTTCGAATCGGTTTGACACTGGCAACCAAAAAACTAAGACTGGATGTTTTGGCCAGCGGAGTTTCCAGATTTTTATTCAAGCCGGAGCCAAATGAAAAAAAAAAAGTTCGGGGGAAAAAAAAAAAGCCTATTGGGATTGGACATGAGACAAGAAATCTGCTACGGACTATGTGATTAGTATTATTATCAGAAATCGTTTTACATATATTAGAGCAATATAATTAGAAACATTTGGTAAATGGAAACAACGGTCGTTCTTTGATTTGTGTTCATAGAGCAGTATGTCCAAGGTAGGCTTAAGGTCACTTGAAACACTAGTATGAATGAGTACTTCGTTTGTAGAACTTTGTCAGTTTTAACCGATGGCCAGTCAGCTATAATATAGAAGCCAAAGCCTGTTTAAAAAAAAAAGAGGCAGTAACCGATATTTGGGCTCCAAAGGAGTCAGGAATGGCAATCCTGTTCGTCAACACGAGGAGATGCAAAGGGGGAAGGGGGAGAGTCGTACAACTGTGTACGGGCATAACCTCCTACGAGCAAAAACATACTCTGGTGTTCGGTAACGAAATTCAGCATATAATTTGCAGCCATTTCGTGTTACAATTGCCGTAAACTATTATCTGTTTTGTTTCTTTTTTTTTTCCTCGGGGTTAAGTTGGACTGGACAAATTTTGGATCTAATCATGTCACTCTTTACCGTC
>JAWQUT010000475.1:110881-127350 GCA_033807755.1 Ellobium chinense
TAAATGACCATCATTTTTTTTTCCTATCAACGGAAGTGACAAGCCAAACCCACGCCAAATATATAAATTTTGGCATATTATCTTAGATAAACACACATTTACGCACACCGTTATCGACAACATCACATCTTGGGTCCAACGCACAGTGTACTTCTTCTCCTGGGACTGGCTTAGCCAATCAGAACAGGCTTGACGGGTGCCCCGTTTGACTTAAAACATGACTGCAGCAGGAGATGAAGAGTGCGTGAAATAATGAAATACACAGAGAATGAATTTTTCTTGTTTTATTTGACTAAAACCTAGACGGGAATGTGTCTTATCCATTCTTAAAGTCTGGTCATTTTTCGATCGGTTGTAAGTGAGAAGTATTAGACTCTAGTAAAGAAAGGCAGACTCTCAAATCCATCTATATATCGTTAGAGTCATATCCAGTTCGCATAATATATTATTAGTGTGTTTATTTTTTTGTCAGAAGAGATTAAAAAGTGTAATACACAATGCAAGAGAATAATGCCAATCTCAAGCGTTGGTGAGGTTTGTTTTTACCAATGACGTTGTGACTTACTTTGTTTGTGACAAATGGTGGATGCATTGGGTTGTAGCAAGCACATAAATAGCCCAGTTTGCAAATTGCCCAGCCCTGAGATAGGTAGTCTACCTACACATACTGATATTTTAGTAACCCCCCTGCCACCCCCCCCCCCCCNCCCCCTATACACACGCACACACAAACACACATACCCATTCTTTTCAATTATGTTCGTAATCTCACCCTAAGAAACGAAGATGGTCTTTAATTTCATGTCATAACATTTTTTATTCTTCCCCTTCACAGCCTTCTTAGCTACACAGATTCTGTTGATAATCGGCGTGATCATCACAGCTCTAGCTGGTATCACTGGCATCGTAGCGGTGATTATGGCAAGGTCTAAACCTTTGAACTCCCGCACTATGCCAGGATTTATGATGATATTTTCGATCATTGGAGGTAAGCTAGGCTCACTCTAAAAATTCTCCATATGTCCCAACCAACCAAGCAAGCAAGCAAGCCAGCAATCAAGCAACTAACCAATATCCAACCAACCAACCAACCAACCAACCAACCAACCAACCAACCAACCGACCGACCGACCGACCGACCGACCCCACCAAGCAAGCAAGCAAGCAACTAAGCAACCAACCGACCAACCAAGCATCCAACCAAGCAAGCAAGCAACCAACCAACCATGCAAGCAACCACACAAGCAAGCAAGCAACCAACCAACCAACAAACCAACCAATCCAATAACCAACCATCCCACTAACCAACCAACCAACCAACCAACCAACCAAGAAACGACCAAGTAACCAACCAAGTGAAAATGACGGGTCAGGGAATCTGGTTGCTTTATAGAAATAATAAAAAAAAAACATATTTATCAGTTTGTTTCCTGCACAAGTCTTCACCCATAGATTTGAAAATGGACAGAGACTATCATTATGCAAAAATCTAAAATTTTAGGAAAGTTCACCTATGACCCAAAATTTGCCTGCTTCTTCACTATGCTCTTTGCGTCAAGGTTTTTCCTTGCCGCCATACACATGACATCAACAATACTCCTACGAGTCTACCAATACTTTTTAAAAAAATGTTCTTGATTTTTTTGGATGCTTTTAAGGATAAAAATATTTTTTTAAAAATCAACCTGTTTTACCCTTTAAAGGGAATATGTTTACAATGCCAGACAATATAAAAATTCTTACATTTATATTACACAACAGTGCACGTAGAGTAACTCATTCTACTACCACATTATCACAGACATTCTAAAACACAGTTAGTGTTACTCGCTTCTCCCCCACCCTCTCCACCCTCATCAGTAATGCACAATATTCTACAACAGTAGAATAGTCGATCCTCTTAAGTAGGTATCCATGGAATACGTTTGGCTAGTTTGTAGAAACCCTTTGCAGTTTTTTTTTGTTTGTAATTCAATTCTCTAACCCTCCTCACCATTAAATTTCTTCTCATCTCCAGGTATCCTGATTATAGCAGCTCCCATCAACTTTGCAGTAGATTTTGGCGAGGATAGCTTCGTATCATTTACCTACTTTCACTATGACTACTCCTTCGCTCTCACCATAGTGGGCTCCATTTTCATCTTCATAGGCGGCGTAGTGTACTTCCTTGGAATGAGGAGGTTCGTTGTCTATGGTCAGGCTGGGCAGGTGGTGACTATGACCGCCGTGACCGCAACAGGGCAGCCCTACATAATTCAGATGCAGCCCAGCAACGCCTACGGTCCGACCCAGCAGTGGCAGCAGCAGCCACCTCATGCGCAGCAGCCACAGCAACCGCAGCAGCTGCAGTATCCGTATCCCCCAGCACAGTCACAGTACACACCACCAGCATATGAAGGCTTAGAGAAAGGCCAGTATACTCCCCAGTGAAGACGCGGCTGAAATTGCTACAATGGACCTTTCTTCACCCCATTTCTAACGCCGGCCCTCAGCAAAGAACTAGTACCCCATAACCTATAGTTATTGACAGTGTCCAAAGCTCCTTCTCTGAAAACAGGGCTGAAATTGCTACGATGGACCTTTCTTCACCTCCATTCTCACCGAAAGACATCACAGAAGAGAAGATCGTCAGATTGATCGTCAGCAAATAAATACTCCCCAACCGAGGGTTTTGGACAAAGTAGGAGTCCCTCAATGCTTCTTCTCTACGTTTGACATTCATGTACCTACAAACACTCAATGACCCAAACCGCCTTTGGATGTTCACGTAGTCCCGAAAGTAGTCATTCGCTTGTTGTATCCTACAACATAATCTGACTTCCTATAAAATGAACTTTTCCGTCGCACACAGTGATGGGGTTATCCAAGGGTATTTTTTCCTTATTGCTCATTAGTCCTTACTACCTTTTGGCGCCTTCCCCGTACCCGTCTGCTGCTCCACACTCGCATTATGGAGCCTGTGAGGGTAGTTATTACAGCTACTGTCTGCTTAGTGATATCTATAATCTCATTTTAAATGGTCTGTTCTGATCCGAGTGAGAACTGAGTGAATAATTTATGAATCCATTGCAGAGAACGAAACAACGCAAAGTTCTGAAGTGAAAAAATCTCGGTTGTGTATTAAGAAAAATATCATTTCCGTTGACTAGTATAATATATATTAAAAATAATATTACTGGTTCACGCTGACCTAATGACTTTACCCCAAAAGATATGCTTGATCCTTTTCTATGTGCATTTTGGCATTTTCAGTCTTGGTATCTTCCTAAGTAGACCTGGTTCAGCAAGGTATTCTCCAAAAGAAATAGACGTACAGAGACCAACCTTCAGTGTAGCTTAACTCAGACTTTGTTACATCTTAAATAAGGTTACCATGTTGTTTATGGGATCAAGGCCCATGTTGACATAATTATTCTTTGTTTCAATGCACCAATAATTGTCTGCCAATTTGCAGTTGCAAAGATAGGCGCTGACTCTTTTAGCTGTGCAGTAAAGCCAAAGCTTTCGTTTTCTTAGGGCTGCGTTTCTTAGGTCCTCAATGACATGATTTTAAGAATTAAGGGGCGGTCCGTGGGCGGGGCCTCAGAGATGGCATGAAATAGGAAGTTCCTTCCAGAAAAATTTCCGGAAGTTCTTTTCTAGGAGGACTTCTTTGCAAGCGGAGCCAAATCGCATTTTATGAAAAAGCCAAAACATGCCTGGAAAGGGCCTATTGAGCTGCCGTCTATTACAAAAAATAGGAATTCTATTGCACATGTGCCTGTCCGTCATAAGACGGCAGTGATGGTTATAAGCCAAGACTATGTAGAAATGTTATGATAATCTGGTCTTTGGCTCCGGACAAGGCAATTTGGCAACCATATTAATCACGATATATTGTATAAGTCTAAGAAAACGCTAATGCAACGTCCAAGCTCCGCCCACAAATCGTCTAGACTTCGCTCATTGGCTATCTGAGACTAGCAAGACGAATATGAAAGAAGCAGAAACGCATCTTTAAAATGTGGGAAAAAAATGACCTCGCCCTTTTTTGAAACATAGTAACGTTATATTATACATCATCGCCGTCAAAGTGCAGAAATATTGAAAAAAAAATAAAGACTCAGCTCTCAAGCTTTGATAACGCAACATTTTGCGAGGCTCTGGCTAAGACTTAAACTAGCTTTTTTTTTTATATATAAGCAGTGAATTGTGTCACACAGAAATTGCTTAATGTTTTGCTCTTCCAGTTTCTGTAAATAATTTATACTCTGTTTTGTGTATAAATAGATAGACGACTTAAGTGCGCACTGTTTTCTGTCACTGCGTACCTCTGCGAGCTTCTTGTGAGTTGGAATGAAATTAGGATTAATTCATAGCAAAATAAATGAAAGAAACTGTCTCGCCTTTTGAGCGGATCATAGTGGTCAAATTCCCAACATATTTATCGAATATTGAGAAACCATGTCCCAGAGAATCATTGCAGGGTGTGACGGGAGGAATTTTGGAGAGTAGAATTTGAGACAGAAAATCACGTCTTTCTGCTCACACGTTCAGTCCCAAAAAAAGAGCTTTAGTACTATAATATACATCTTGCTGTCTTTGATTTTAAATTACTGGTGACTTACATTCCATTCCATTCTTTACATTAGATATTATCGTCCACAATATTAGACCTCACAAAGTCGATCTTTTTTTTTTTTTTTTGCTTTTGCATTTAGTCCCTTTTGAGCATGATAAAAAACCTGCTAAAGAATTAAGAGGTTTGCTCGTACTGGATTGCTAGCTCATATATCAAAATTGTACAAGTACACTTTTGCTCTTAAAATATACACTACCTATTGTCTCTTTTTGATAATTTGATTAGACAAATTGGTTAGATTTATTAACATAGAAGACTAACTCCCCATTTTACATAATGGGAGCAAAATGGTTGAGAGCTAGCGTCCATTATGTCCTATTCTCAAATCGAGACGGACAGGCAACGCACCAGAGGCGACAGAATACTTAGCGCACCGAAAGGCATCATAGACGACTGCACTAGACTCCATGAAAAAGTCGGACCACTGCGGGCGATCGAACCATCCCATCCCAAAATAATTAAAAGTCATAAATAAAAGAGAAGTGGAGTTTTGCTGAGTTTACCCGGCTAAAACACAGGCACAAACGGCCTCAACCCGTCCTCAAAATGTGGTTCTTCTACGATCCAGAGCAATAGAGGAGTGGAAAAAAAAGCAGTCTCCCAATTCTTTCTTTCTATCTATCTATCTATCTAGCTATCTAGCTATCTAGCTATCTAGCTAGCTACTATCTAACTATCTAGCTAGCTATTTGCTGACCCGAAGTCCGCACAATAAAATATCCTTATTCTTTACACGGTTTTATTGCTCGCTTCATCCCCTTCTTCGCTAGCGAACACATTTCTTTACTAAGGTTTGAACTTGGATATTCTTTTTTGCAGTTCTCCTTTTGTTGACTTTCCAAAATCGGCTTTGTGGGGTTGTGTCTTATGGATGACATAATATCATGATGTGTTTATAATCTTCTGTGATGTCTTTCAGAATTTTTACAACTTTTTTTTTTTATGTTTTGTGCCTTTTTATATTTGTAATTTTTCATCAGCTTCTTAGTGAGTAATCAGAGATTTCTACATAACCATTTATAATTCTACACAGCCATGTATAATTATTGCCTCATGTTATTCAAAATATTATCCATGTTGGTAATAATGGGAGGATGCTGGTGACAAAGTGGATTGTCCTGTTTTTGTAATGACACTTCAGTGAAGTGTTTAGGTGTGTGTCATAAATGAGTTGGCAGGCTTAAATTATTGTTAACTACATGCATTGTTGCCTTGGCCATTATTATAAACAAGAAGACAGTAGTACTTATAAAATTCCTAAAATAAAATCTATGTCTGTCAGTTGACATCAATAATATTTTGGAAGTGATACTGGAATCTAGGTAACTGAAGGAGTCTTGTTTCATTACGACCATTTTTAATGGCTATTTCTTTGTAAAGGCCACTTCATTTTTTTTTTCCTCGTCAAATTTAGGGGAGTATAAACTTTTAAACTATCATTTTTTAAAGAGAGTTATCAATGACATTCAATGATTCTTTGTATGTTAACTGAAATATAATAGTATTATCTATGTGCATGGTCATTCCTATGAGGCAGCGTGGATTGATGGGCACAGCCTTGGACTCAAAATTAAAAGGTTGTGGATTTGATGCCCAGCCTTAGTCATTCGATTTTATATATTTAACTACATACTGTGCATACTTGTTTTATTTTTTTAAAAATAATATTTGATGTACATGAGATTTTTACCAGTTATGATTACAGTTTTATTGTAGGTTTTAAATTTTTCACCTTGCGAACCCTCGCTGCTCTTATCACGGCGTGATCAGCTGGTATTTGTTAAAACTTATGCGGTATCTGTTACCTCAATAGGTGCTGTAGTTATGACTGCAACCTATTTTTGTTTCTTCTATTTGTGTTTAGCATTTAATGAGACAGACTATCCGATATTATGTACAGTGACATAATAAGTACATAAATAAGTTAGTGCTTTCAAAAGAAGTCCTTTTTACTACTTACTACAAACGAACATTGATTTTACAAACAACAGCATACATTGACAATGTGATAGCTTTTCAACAATGCTTTTTTTTTTATTAACTTGCTGTAAAGTGCTGCCAAATAAGTTTCTTTAGTTAGATCTACTTCTCAGGGTTTACTGTGCATAATATAAAGAAATCGAGAGAAAAGGAAAGAGAAGAGATGAGAAAGAAAAAAAAGAAAGAGAGAGAGAGAGAGAGAGAGAGAGAGAGAGAGAGAGACAGAGAGAGACAGAGAGAGAGAGCTGGAAAGCAAAAGTAGGAGAGAAAAGAAATTACAGATTTAAGAAAAGGGCAGGAGGACATGGTTTTCCTGTAATTTTTGTTTCTATGAACCTATTATGTCACTAAGAAAAATACTTTTATCTTAACGAAAATTAGAATAATAAAACATGCAGTAAAGTATAAAAGTTTTTTTCGGGCAAAATGGCCAAACGGAAACTGCCGCAATATTAAGGTAAATGTTTCTCCTGCAAAGGAAAAATTAGAATTATTCTAAGCAAGCAAATTGTGGCCGTGGATATAGATCATTCTTGAGAAAACATGAATCTTTTCATGATAGGCCAAGGAAAACGAAAGAAGTAATTTACAAGAATTCATTGTCAGTGATAATCCTGTAGAATTCCTAATGTCAGGTGAGGTCAAATGGCAAACGTCATCTCGATTAAAATTTTCTTCTCCCATGATAAAAAATGTGGTATGAAATGGAGAAAAGAAGCAGAAATGCTGAATTTGCCCTGCACATCATAGTCACCATTTGGCACCGAAATGTGATTTCTTCAGAAGCATGGCAACAAAGCTTTCGCGTGCCCATCTCAACAGGTAGACTCTAAAGAAACAGAAACATCTGCATGGTTTGCAATAATGTATAAACAGGAACACTGCATGAGGTTTTAACAAAACACATGGATGCAAACATCAGAGCAGCAGTGACTGCGTTAAAAGACTTCTCTCAGAGGGAGACTTGATTGCTCAAGAAATCCACCACCACAAATTTTGCCATGGTAGATACCTCAGTAAATTTCAGGTGGCTGCAAGAAGGAGAATATTAGAATCGGATATTATGCTTCTGACGTTGACACTAGCCTAGCCTTCGCAGAACGTATGTGCTACTTAGCGGAAAACAAAGATGAGTTCACAAAATATTATCAGAAATGTTGAAAATATACAAAGATGCATGTCAACAGAATACATCCATGCAACCTGCAGATTATAAGCGCGGTTACTGCATATCATTCCCGAATTAAATTATTGCCACCTAATCAGGCAGGGATTCACTATAATAATCAAGAACTCTATTTCCTCATTGCTGGAGAAAAGTAAACTGGACAAAGTGGCGCGCTGGCAAGATTATCCGCAAAGACACTGATACATTAGATCTGGCAAATTCTGATTTTTCACTGAGATGCCAAGAATCTTCTATTCCTCAATCACTCATAACACTATTGAAACTGGTGTTAGTTGAATCAACCGCAGACAAAGCCTCCCAGCATCTTTAATAAAACTTGTCAATTTCTCATCTGATTGGTATTAACTGTATCAGCAGGCTTAGCGAAGATGCATCTTCCAAGAGGATCCTAGTGACAAGGGAGACACCTTTACCCCTATATGTGAGCATTTATCTTTACAGCAACACCACGTTTCAGAAAGTCATAGAAACTCTCTATTCGTTAGGACTATGCGTTTCTTATAGGAGAGTGGTGTAGCTGCCTAGTGATATAAATGCAGCAGTAGAAAGACGGTTTGAAAGTGATGGCAAGGTGTGTCCAGTTATAGCATAAACTTTTCACTACCGCTGCTGTCGACAATCTAGATTATAACCCAGGCTCAAGTACCGTGGCCGGAGACTAGGCCGACGGACATTTGGCCGACGGACACTTGTCCGAACGGACACTTGGCCGAACGGACATTTGGCCGAACGGACACTTGGCCGAAGGACATTTGGACGAACTTACACTTGGCCGAACGGACATTTGGCCGAAGGACAGTTGGCCGAAGATTTGTTTTTTGGGTTTTTTTTGGTGGAGGTGGGGCCATTTTTCAGGGGGGTGGGGGGATTTGTTTCTTTTGACCAATGTTTATTACAGCATAGTTTTTTATTGCAGTACGTGTCAACATGTACATGAATTTAGTGAGAACTTACATTCGCACATTGTCTGAGAGAGAGAAGAAGGTGCCGAGATGAATGAATATAACAATATTATGCAGTTCGTTCGGCCAAATGCCCGTCAATCAAGTGTCCGGGAATCCTCAAGTACAGTAAAGATATCTTTCCATGGCATGGGAGTATCAGTATTTCGGCGTTTTCAATCAGACAGCGAAGGCATGTCATTTTGTGAAGCTGAAGAAAACTTTTAACCATGCACGATATTGAGCAACTTCACGGAGGTATAAGAGGCATTTCCTTCAATAACTTAGCAATTAATTTACTACTATTACATCAAGCGTTATCAATTTTAAGCTATCCAACGACTACCTTACATAAAACTTTATTAAGCAAATAATATTATAGCTTTTTTGTCCGCACTGCACTTAGTAAGGTTATATAAGAAAAACTAAGCATTTTCACGATTACGTCCCCTGATTTAATAAAGGTCTTTGACACCTATTGTTTTTTCTTCTTTTGGCCCTATTAACATTTTGCGTTATTCTAAATATACCACAGTGATTTGGGGAAATTTCTTCCATGGAGGTTAAAGTACTTCTTTTGCCCGATCTTTTAACGGGAAGAAAAAGGGGAGTCAACGCCCAAAATTTTTCACAAATGCCTTTTGAAAAAGATCACCTCAAATTCTGATTTGGTCCCCAAATTTTCATTTGGCTGGTTTTGACCGCGTGCGAATACATAGGTCTACACATTTTATTTTTTTTTATCTAGAAGGCTCAAATTGTACCTGAAACTTTAAAATTGGATGCTTTATTTAGATCACAGGTCATTTTACACATTTCTACACCCCAACACTGGCCGGCAGGGCCCCAAAAAAGGGGGATTTTATAGATTAGCGGATTAATTGGGTTGTACACTATAAGTGATTTGCCCTTCTAATAGGTGTCACAAACCTAAAGCGTAAAGAGCAAAAAAAAAACTAACACCCTCCAAAATCACTTTTCCACAAAATTCTCCACATGCTTCTATAGCATATGTTGTTTTATGTGATCTGAGAAGTGTTTATGCAAATTTTCTCCTTTTCATCATGAAAATGCACAATCAATTCTAGCCCTTATTACGTCCACTATACTAGACTAGTCATGATTTAGAATGTCAATCTCTTGGGCGTGTCATACTGCTTAACCCACCAAGATACGCCCTTGTCAGGGCTCTTAATGCCATAGATTTAGTAGTGGCATAAATACCTTGTTCGACAGGCCCAGACAGTCTTACTTAAGCGTAAACGTTACCCCAATAGCAACCTACAGGTAAGGGTAGGGTTACGTGATACGGAGTTGCATGAATTTTCTAGAGTTTAAGGTTACAGGGGCTTACCTGATTAAAAAAAAACTCTGGACGAACGGAGTCAATAATAGCCTAGTATAAAATCTGTCATTTGCAGAGATTGTGTTGAAATAAGCGTATAATCTGAAACCACTGCGCAAACATGCTAAAAGTCCTGAGTGTGCAACATAAAATAATATAATTTGTTGGAGGGAGTGTTTCTCAATGGCTTCAGCGAATCTCATTTGTGCGGGCCTGGGGTCTGCAGAAGAAAGCCACATTTTTAACCACTTTCCAATTAAGGTTAAAATTGTTAAAAAATATAACTGAAAGATCTCCTCGGTAAATAGCATTTGACTTGAGCAGCGTGGTAGCTCCAGATCTACGGACTAGCCTTGATCGTTTGTGCTTCGAGAACAAAATTTTGTTATTAGGCTCAGAGAGGCTTTTGCAACCTCAATACTGAACCATCCAATTGTTAAAGTCGTAAGGTAGGCCCCGCCAACATGGTCATTCACTGACTCGACTCATATATGAGTTTTCTTTCATATTTCAGCTACTAGACGTTTTGAATATCAATTTTTCGTGTCGTAACGTTCATAGCAATAGTAAACTAACGAGCAGTAAATTTTCTAAGCATATGAACTGTTTCTTTCTTGAAATTCGGAAAAAAACAACAACAAAAAAAAAACGAATTCCGATGTGAACGTGTGATTGAATTGAATTGACTGAATTGTTCCGTCATGGCTTTCCTCTCTCTCCTGTTTCACATCCTATGGGGGCCATTAATTTGAGCCGGGTGTGCGGTGACACATTTACCCAAGCCATGAGACCGCGTTAACGTCCAGGAAGAACTATTGAATAACCCAGGCAAAGCTATATCGTGAGATATTTGTGGACTTTACCGGTGATAAAAGTTTCTTCGCATTTGTCTCAGGCAAGGGATCAAAACCTCCATAAACTTTTTCGCTTAGGATTGGATGAGTAATAAGATATATCTTAATTTTTATTAATTTTGTAATTCGCTCAGAATAATTGTCCATCTATGTTTGTGCGCATATAGTGACCAGTCGTGTCTAGCTTTCACCATTAGCGCTATTGTGTGTATGTGTGTGTGCGTGTATGTGTGTGTGTGTGTGTGAGTGTGTGTGTGTGTGTGTGTGTGTGTGTGTGTTTGTTTGTGTGTGTGTTAGTGTGTGTGTTAGTGTGTGCGTGTGCGTGTGTGTGTGTGTGTGTGTGTGTGTGTGCGTGTGCGTGTGTGTGCATGTGTGTGCCTGTTCGTGTGTGTATGTGTGTGTGTATGTGTGTGTTTGTGAGTGTGTGTGTGTGTGTGTGTGTGTGTGTGTGAGTGGGTGTGGGTGTGTGTATGTGTTTGTGTGTGAGAGAGAGAGAGAGAGAGAAAGAGAGAGAAAGAGAGAAAGAGAATGAGAGAATAAGAAAATCAGTAGAAACGTGGAAAAGTGGGTCGAGTTGAGAATAATTATACACAGATCTATTATAGTTTAGAAACGAAACACATAAGTAGCGATGATTTCTTAATTCCAGTCACCTTGCAGTTTAAGAGCCACATACACAAACACAAGAAAAGACGCAACGAAGCATAGGGGGAAAAACTCGACGAATGGTACACCAACTTTCGTCAAACGCGACGAATTAATGTAAGACTCCCGATATAATTTATGTCCTATTGGATGCCACTATATTAAAAAAGAAATCGTGTGATATCGTGCGTCCTTATTCCTCATATAGATTACAAAATGCCGCAGTAAACGTGAGAGCTTTATCATAAGTTCGCACTACAATCTAGCAGAGAACATGCGAAGATGTCAGAAGTTGAGGAGACCACTTAGAAAACGTTCAACACATGCAATAATATTTCATGGTACTTCACAACACTTAGGAATATCCAAAGCCTTGCGAAAGTGATAAAATGGTTCCTTAATCCGTCTACTTTTATTCTTCCCTTCCACCCTTGCGCCTCTCACAAGAGGAACTTTCTTTATCATTTTTTTGCGGGCCAGAAGTAGTCTTTGTTAAGGGTGGGCTTCTCGATTCCTTCCCCCTCCATGCCCCCTCCCTCAAAGAACGGGTGATTACCTTATATTGTATGTTAAATCAACAATTATTTCCTTCTCTGTTTGTCTGTCTGTCTGTCTGTCTGTCTGTCTGTCTGTTCATCTGTCTGTCTGTCTGTCTTTCCCTCTCCATATCTGTCTCTGTTTCTGTCTCTCTCTGTATGTCTGTCTCTTTGTCTGTCTCTCTCTCTGTGTCTCTCTCGCTGTCTCTCTCTCTGTCTGTCTCTCTCTCTCCTTCCCCGCCATGTCTCTTCGTTCCTTCTCCTCTCTCTCTCTCTATACTTTACTTCCAAACTTCCTAAGGAATGTCTTTCACGGTGACCCCAAGTCTGTTTGCCCACCGTAAAGTAAATCAATCTATACAAGTCTAAATCGACGCTCCGGCTCCCTCACCCCGCCTCTCCTCCCACACCATCACAAGGACATGGTTTGTAATGTAGATTCTACACATCAAAGATGATGTCGAATAAGAAAAGAGACTTAGTAGGTAAGGAACTTACAGCTGGTCATCTGATCTTTACCGTCAGAAGGTAACCCCCCCCCCCCCCCCGATTCTAAAAGACCATGGATACTGCCTCTAGTCAGACTGGATTGACTTTCATATTCCATATTCTAGATGGGTTTGTGACAATTTTCTCAATTGTAACGTTTGGACTCACAAGGAATTAGCAATCTGCAACTTTTCTATGGTTTGCTAGTGAAATTCTGAGAAAAACAACGCTCCTCTGTGTGTACTGTATGCTTGAGCCCAAGCTAGTGAAGTGCTTTGTCATGTCCAAATCTTTTTGCTCTCTATTACTATGTGTGCCGACTAATGTCATTCCAGTTTTAAATTTCGATGGCTATTCCCATTCACCAAGAAAGAAGATAAGCATCTGATCTTAAAAAAAAAGAATACATTTAATAGCCCATGACAAGTAAAGGTGTTTTTTTTTTGCTGTGGCTCTTCGTTTGACCCACCTCCATGAAAAAAAAACAAACAAAACAACAAATCAGCTGAGGTCTCAGGCTATATCAAGAGGGCAGGGGGTTAGCTCGTTGACAGCCCCTATCTTTCCAATTCTCTGACCCGCAAAAGTGCTGCTTTAATTTAACCTAAACTGGCCGGGCAAGTGACAAATGCATTAGAACAGGCCACAGTTAAGGTAACTTGGCCGTTGAGAAGGAGAAAAAACAAGATTTGAGAAATAGATCACCCTTTCTGTTAGGTCCAACTCAAGTGATTTCAAAATTAATGCGGGTGTGCAATCTCTAACTTAGACTCAATAATGTCCATTAAATCGGTGTCTATCACTCCCTCCCCCTCCCTTGCCCCCTCCCCTTTCCCTCTGCCCCCCACCTTGCATCCCTCCCCTCNTTCTCTCTGTCCCTCCCCCTGCCTCCTCCCCTCCCCTCTCCCAGCCCCACCTCCTCGTCTATCTAAGTTTACATTCTGAACATCACATAGCCCCGTGTGCCTACGTGTTAAGATAACTCCTTCGAAAGCGTCTACCAGGATCTTGTCCCTCATCCACTTAATAGGCTAGATGTATCCGGCAACCTTTTGAATCTGTTTGAAACTGGATTGGCTACTAAGAAGCTGCCATAACATAATTCTTTAATAGGCCATCTTGCCAAGGAGTGTGAACGAACAATGTTACCATTATGACACACATAGAGATCACCATGTAATATTAGGCTATTGCTAGTTTCCTTGTGTACTTGTTTATGTTTACACGTATATTTACATTAATAATGCTCTTGTTCCCTTTATATGTCTCCCCTTCTTGTCGTGTATCTGATTTTCTTCCTTTTTCCACCTTTGCTAGCCTACAGCCCCTCCCTCCCCTCTATTCCATTTTCCGTACAGCTCGCATACCTTCTTCACGCTTTATCTCTCTCTTTCTCTTTCGCCCATTTTCTTTCTCTCTCTCTCTCTCTCTCTCTCTCTCCCTCTTTCTGTCTGTTTCTCCCTCTCACATTTTTACCTATAACCTGCCTCGAATCCTAGCCTTCTTATCGAATTGTGAATTGGTTTTGTATGTGCCTTGAGAGTGGGTGAGGTTTGTTCGGTTCAGCACCTTGTCTGTTAAGTTAGTTGGTAGTCTCGTGAGGAAGCCCCACGGGCGAAAATTCGAAACAATAAATTAAACATACAACTTGGAATACTGTTGTTCATTTTCTTATATATACACATATAAATCTCAGATTTATAGATTCCATGATCTTATATATACATAAGATCATGGACCCTATAAATCTGAGATTACCCATATATCATCGATTTGTGTAACACAATTTAATTAGCCCTAAATGTTTTATAAAACTTTCAAACATTACCTGTGTACTATTTCATCCACGAGTCATTTATAAGCATTGGCAATGCGACTTTGCCGACATTAGCTAGTTTTCTTCGCTGGTGAGCTGGAAGCCTAAACAGCATCACAGATTCAGCACTCCCATATGTTAAGTGTATTGCATCCAAATACAAAGTAAATAGACCTTTTTTTTTTCAAAGGGCCAATCCTCAAGAGAGAAAATTTTGCATATCCTCTCTAACGACAGTGTTTTGTTTTCCTTTTTTTACAAGACTCTTTCCGTGCGCGACTTCTCGAGGTTTTTTTTTTTTCTTTCAGTCTAGACTGTAACGTAAACATTGCAAAGCTTATGATGAAAAGAAATACTGTTTAATCGGAATCATTTCTGAGACCGCAAACCTCTCACTGCCTCTTTTGCATTGAGTAAATGGAAAGAGGTCTTTTTTAGAAAATAAAATGTGTCTTGGCGCAGACTGACAGGTTATCATTATGTTGTCTCATCGCTGCGTAATGACATTTTTTTTTTGCGTTATTTTACTTCGACACATTTACTATATAGTCTAAAGTTTAACGTCAAATGACGGTGTTGGCAGCTCTCTTCCTCTCCTTCTCTCTATCTCTCTCTCGCTCGCTCTCTCTCTCTCTCTCTCTCTCTCTCTCTCTTTCTTTCTCTCTCTCTCTCTCTCTCTCTCTCTTTCTCTTTCTCTCTCTCTTTTTCACATCCGCATAAACATTAGTGCTGTGAGATGGTCAGCAGTCGATGTTATAATCTGGTGTAGGAATAAAACTGACGCAACAGAAAATGACAGCATATCAATTATGCAGCATTTCATAGCAACAAATAAGTTTGTGAGCAAGCCGAAAAAGATAGGTTCATCATCTTGATCTCGCTCCTCCCGCCCACCCACTCACTCACATATACACACACACACACACACACATACACACACACACACACACACACACACACACAGTCAGAGAATGAGAAAGAGACAAGACTGAAGATAGCATTAGGAAAGAAAAACAACAGAGAGGGAGTGAGAGAGAGAGAGAGTTAACGAAAGAGTGGGAGTGAAAGAGAGAGAGAGAGAGAGAGAGAGAGAGTTAGGAGAGAGGATAGCATTGAAGATTGGGTTATTGAAGAAAAGCGATACAGAAATAGAGACAGAGACAGATACAGAAAGAGAAATGACAGTATTTAAAATACGGTTAGGGAAGAACAACAACAGAGAGAGCGAGAGAGAGAGAGAGAGAGAGAGAGAGAGAGAGAGAGAGAAAGAGAGAGAAAGTGAGAGAGAAAGAGAATATCTTGACAGTATCAAAGCTTTTTTTTCCCTAAAGATGCCGTATCTTCCCCAACCCCACATCTCAATATAAGCCAAACGCACCTCTTCTAGTCCCAGAACACTGGCGACGTGGGCTAAATGTAGCTGTTGTTATTGTTAAAGTTTTACGAAGTTTTCGTATTTTGTATCTCTCTATTTCTGCCACTGTAAGGAGTTTGGTGCGTCCACAGGACTCCTGAAAGCGTCTAGCGTGATGCAATGCCTTTATCGTCATCCGTTAATTTTGTCTAGGTATTTACATCCGATAACACTTCGTGTAGGCGTGTCTGCCGGATTAACTGTTAGTGAGCTGTTCCTTTTTTTTTTTTTTTTTGCATTTGCAAATGTCATCCTGCTCACGGATGTTTGTGGTTTTTGTCCGTGTGTGAATTTGCCTCCTGCCATATATATATATAAACTGCGAGGAGGTGCGACAGGTTCATTACTTAGAAACCTTGATTATTTAACTCGCAGAGTGTTCTATTTCTGAAGTTGTGGTTACAGCGTGTGCTTTACTAACCAGTGTGTTACAATATAGTCCAGGTAAGCTTTATATTACATTTGTGCTTTCTAAAGTTAAAAATTATGAACAGTGCTAGAGTCATTAACACATAAATAACGGTTTTAATTTTCTTAAAAGAAATTTGATCAGTGTAGTGTTCCGTAAATACAAGTTTGCTGACTCTGTATAATATCCTGTAAATGGTATTCTTTTTTTTTTTTTTGAGGGAGGAGGGA
>JAWQUT010000475.1:128705-139574 GCA_033807755.1 Ellobium chinense
GGTTGAAAGAATGAGTGAATATGTTCATGTTCTTTTCTTCATCCTCTCTCAATCTCTCTCTCTCTCTCTCTCTCTCTCTCTCTCTCTCTTTATTTATTTATTTACTTACGTATTTATTTATTGAATGGCCTCAATATTAAAAGTGCTAATTTCTTGATAAATTGAGAAAAAATCCGTTCAGTTCCTAACAGTTGCTCTCAGATTCACCCAAACCTGTGGTCTGTAATCGTTATATGTGTAATTACTGTAAATTTTCAGGAGGTTCTTAAAAGTTTATCTACAGGATAATTGCTGCGAAGACAACGATATGGCAGTTAAAAGTAATTTCCGGTCTAGCTGCTTGTGTTAGATACACTAAATTACGAAACCTCACAAGCACATGAAACAAATAATTATTAGGCCTATATTTTACCACTGTCTGCTTCCAGGGAAGTTGAGGAAGAATGATCAGGCCTACTGGGGTGATAATAGTACGAAGTCATATGTGTGCGGGCATAAGCCGAAATGTGAGAATTGTGAACCGCATTTACATTATTATTATTATTATCATTATTATTATTATTTATATTTGTATATATAATTTTAGATTTAGGAGACGATAATATAATATTAAACCATCCTGTAAAACGTGGGGGTGGGAATGGAGGGGGGTGGGGGAGAGAGAGAGAGGAGGGGAGAATTAACAAAATAATCAAAAATATCCGCTAGAAAATCATTCATGGGAACTTGGTCTAGACCGACACCGGACAAACAAAAACAACCTTCCTTGCGTGACCGACCATGAACTCTGGTTTACCTGTGGAAATCATACATTGTGGCCTAGCAGGGTCACAACCATTTTGCACTGAGGAAATCGATCGGTCAGCCTACCGGTGATCTGCGATGTATCAGATCCATGCATAGAGAAAAGGCATAGACGTTTGGAAAGTAAGTAACGAAATTTACCAAATCCGTGCATGAGAAGCCCTCACCACTTTCGGCACTTTGAAAAACGATTTTGACCCAACTCTTCATATAAAAGTTTTTGTTTGGTAAGCATGCAGTGTCAGCGTCAGGTTAAGGTTGTCTAATTTGCGCGCGCGCGCGCGTGCGCGTGTGGATTTGTGTTTGTATGAGAGTTTAAACCCATCATGTTCACAAGGCGAGCCAAGAGAATTAATACTTCTTTCATCTTAACAGTTCTGGAGTTAGCTCATTTTTGTTTTGGTGGCTGGTTGTTTGTTTGTTGTTTTTTTTTTCCCGCGGTATTTATAGTCGCCCAGCGAGTTTACCAATTCAGAGACTTCAAAAGACCCCAAAAATATTTTTTTTTCTAAATGAAGAACATCAGGAATGAGACTTGTTTATGTTTCTTTTAAAATATTGGATGCAGAGACATTATTATGTATATAAATGATCTATCGTGGCCTATTTACAGATACTGAACCTACATTGTGGTATCATATAGCGTATCATATAACACACATGTCCTAGTTTCGACCACAGAGGACAAAAAGGAAAAATCGATAGTCCAGCACATAAACAAAAACAGAACCTCTGATTGATTCATTCTGATCAATGAGGTTTTGCCCTTGCGGTGTTCAATTTAACTGGCCCCCAGTAAAGAATTAATACCAATTACAATTAAGTGGAATATCTAGGTCGGTGCTTTTCTTTGCGATCAACACCTCTTAAAGCGACCTTGATCGCCTTTATCGTTGGCCTACTTTTATATGATTGCGACCTGAATCTGGCAACTGCTTGTCTTTGGGTCTGACATCAGCCATAGTTAACGACTACCCACAAAACCGCCTATACTGCATTGTGATCACGTGAGCCCTTGTGAGAAAACCAGTTAACCCCTTCACTGCCTTATGCCTAGGAAAATGCTCAGGCCTATGATATCATAGTTTCAAGAAGGAAAGGATGCAAGAAAATGCCTTCTTACTTTACTTTACTTGTTTATTGATACAGCAGATTGTTCCTTCCTTCTGGAAAGTAATAAAAATGCTCATGAAAATTTGGAATTCTTTTGGTTTTTGTTGTTTTTTTTATTTTTTTTTTTTTTGTGCTCTGATTTGAAGAGTTAATGTCTAGTCCCTGGCAGTGAAAGGGTTAAAAAGTGATCCAGAACAACAGAGATGCTATAATGTAGGAGAAAAACAAACAAACAAACACGAAAAGAAAGTATTGGTTGCAGAATAGTATGCAGATCGAAATGGTAATGCAATAATTAAAAATTCAGTTATGCCTGCTTTTCTTTTTTTTTTAATCATAGACTTAAACTATAAAATGCTGCAATTTAATAGTGATTGTGTTTTTCTATGATTGCAGACTTCCTCCTAACAAGTCAAATACAGTATCTACCATGACAAGACCACCTGTGGTTTCAATTGCAGGCCTTGGCTGTCTGGGTCTAGGTCTGATCTTCGCTATTGTTGGACTCGCTACAACAGGTTGGATCGTCTTTACTGCTGCTAATCCCAACACAAATTTCGGGCTGTTCAAAGTGTGTGCACATAGCGTATGCTATAAATATGACGATCTAGCCAATGCCGGGTTCCTAAACCTTTCGGAGACTTCGAGTACGTTTCCAATCGTCATTATCATCATCATCATCATCATCATCATCATCATAATCATTATTATCATCATCATCATCATCATCATTATCATCATTAAGATTCAAGTTTCAAAGGTTTTATTAGGCCATAGGTCAACATAATGTATTACAATACAATATTGCATGAGTACAATCCACTGCCAAGACATAAACGGTGTTCCTCATGCACACTATTGCCACTCATCTACCACTTTCTCATCTAGCTAACACCCAGACTTTCGAGAGTTAGACAGTGCATTGATAGACCTACTTATTGATTGAAGTGAAGAATGAAAGAAGTAAAGAAATTTCAGCTTTTTAAGGTTTATAAAAACAGTGTCCTCCTCCTCATCTTCGTCATCATCTCATCGTCGTCATCATTTTCTTCATAATAATTTTTTAAAAATTAAAACTGAATACGATTGTTCCCAACGCCACAAAACGTTTTGAAAAATGTATAATGAATTTATTTAAAATAGTCAGCGTTTCGTGTTTAACACTTTCTCAAGACTGACAATACAGATTTAAGATTAAAATTTATCATGGTTTTTTTTTATTATGGTCACCAAGATTATTACTGTGATCAGCTTCATCATGATCTCAATCCTTACCTTTAACATCATTGTTAACCATCACATTCATCATCAGTATATTAGTGTTTGGTTTGCTAAAATAAAAGCAAATACCACAATAAGTGCTTTTAGAATGATTTAGGAGCAATTATTTGGTATCTTTGGCAATCACATCCAATGGGCTACCTTCATCATCATCGTCATTATCGTTACCAATAGCTTCATTAATTAAGAAAGAATCCCACTAAACAACATACTGCAGAATACATAAGATGAGAAAGTGAGGCTAAACTAAATATAAATAAATACATGCAATAGTACGTGAAGAAACGAAGAAGTCAGAGAAATAAAGAAAACATATTGAACAACAAATTCGCCTGACCAGGGATCGAACCTGAGACATACAGAAAGTCGCTCGGGTGCTCTGCCGACTGAGCTATTAACAGAAACAATACACAGAAAATGAGTAATTTGTCTTTTAATTCGACTCAATAGGTAGGCCTAAGCATAGCTAAAAAGCCTCATACCTATAGTATGTCCATGTATATTATATTATAGTCTTCTTCCCAGTACGTTATGCACCATTGGATCTTAGGCAGAAACTAATGAGAATTACTGCCAACAAAATTATTATCATCATCATCTGCAACATTATCAGATTTATTTCATTATAAGCTGATGAACACAGATCTACTAAGTACATACTGCGCAATGCACAGTAGGATAAACAGACGTTCATGAGGTATTGCAATGTCTTACGGGGACTACCTTCGGGAGGGGGAAGGGGATAAAAATTACGATCATTTTTTTCCTATCAACAGAAGTGACAAGCCAAACACACGCCAAATATATAAATTTTGGTATATTATCTTAGATAAACACACATTTATGCACACCGTTATCGACAACATCACATCTTGAGTCCAGCGCACAGTGTACTCCTTCTCCTGGGACTGGCTTAGCCAATCAGAACAGATTTGACGGGTGCCCCCTTTGACTTAAAACATGACTGCAGGAGGAGACGAAGAGTGCGTGAAATAATGAAATACACAGAGAATGAATTTTGCTTGTTTTATTTGACTAAAACCTAGACGGGGATGTGTCTTATTCATTCTAAAAGTCTGGTCATTTTTCGATCGGTTGTAAGTGAGAAGTATTAGTAAGCCTACAGAAAGGCAGACTCTTAAATGCATCTACATATCGTTACAGTCATATCCAGTTCGCATATATCAGTAGAGTGTTTATTTTCTTGTCAGAAGAGATTAAAAAGTGTAATAGACAATGCAAGAGAATAATGCCAATCTCAAGCGTTGGTGAGGTTTGTTTTTAACCAATGACGTTGTGACTTACTTTGTTTGTGACATTTTTGGTGGATGCATTGGTTCGTAGCAAGCACATAAATAGCCCAGTTTGCAAACTGCCCAGCCCTGAGATAGGCAATCTACCTATACATACTGATATTTTAGTAACCCCCCTGCCACCCCCCCCCCCCCNNNNCCCCCCCCCCCACACACACACACACACGCACACACAAACACACATACCCATTCTTTTCAATTATGTTCGTAACCTCACCCTAAGAAACCAAGATGGTCTTTAATTCCATGTCATAACTGTTTTTTTATTCTTCCCCTTCACAGCCTTCTTAACTACACAGGTTCTGTTGATAATCGGCGTGATCATCACAGCTCTAGCTGGTATCACTGGCATCGTAGCGGTGATTATGCCAAACTCTAAACCATTGAACTCCCGCGCTCTGCCAGGATTTATGATGATATTTTCGATCGTTGGAGGTAAGCTAGGCTCACTAAAAATTCTCCATATTATTATGTCCCCAACCAACCAAGCAAGCAACCAAGCAACTAACCAATATCCAACCAACCAACCAACCAACCAACCAACCAACCAACCAACCAACTAACCGACCGACCTACCAACCGACAGACCCCACCAGGCAAGCAAGCAAGCAACTAAGCAACCAACCGAGCAACCAACGAAACCAAGAAATCAACCAGGCAACCAACCAACCAACCAAGCATCCAACCAAGCAAGCAAGCAACCAACCAACCAAGCAAGTAACCACGCAAGCAAGCAAGCAAGCAACCAACCAACAAACCAACCAATCCAATAACCAACCAACCCACTAACCAACCAACCAAAAAACGACCAAGTAACCAACCAAGTGAAAATGACGGATCAGGGAATCTGGTTGCTTCACAGAAATAATTTTTAAAAAACATATTTATCGGTTTGTTTCCTGCACAAGTCTTCACCCACAGATTTGAAAATGGACAGAGACTATCATTATGCAAAAATCTAAAATCTTAGGAAAGTTCACCTACGACTCAAAATTTGCCTACTTCTCCACTATGCTCTTTGCGTCATCCTCCCGGTTTTCCCTTGCCGCCATACAAATGACATCAAAACAATGCTCCTAAGAGTCTACCAATACTTTTTAAAAAACATTTCTTGATTTTTTTGGACGCTTTTAAGGATAGAAATATAAAAAAAAAATCAACCTGCTTTACCCTAAAGGGAATATGTTTACAATGCCAGACAATATAAAAATTCTTACATTTATATTACACAACAGTGCACGTAGAGTAACTCATTCTACTACCACATTATCACAGACATTCTAAAACACAGTTAGTGTTACTCGCTTCTCCCCCACCCTCTCCACCCTCATCAGTAATGCACAATATTCTACAACAGTAGAATAGTCGATCCTCTTAAGTAGGTATCCATGGAATACGTTTGGCTAGTTTGTAGAAACCCTTTGCAGTTTTTTTTTGTTTGTAATTCAATTCTCTAACCCTCCTCACCATTAAATTTCTTCTCATCTCCAGGTATCCTGATTATAGCAGCTCCCATCAACTTTGCAGTAGATTTTGGCGAGGATAGCTTCGTATCATTTACCTACTTTCACTATGACTACTCCTTCGCTCTCACCATAGTGGGCTCCATTTTCATCTTCATAGGCGGCGTAGTGTACTTCCTTGGAATGAGGAGGTTCGTTGTCTATGGTCAGGCTGGGCAGGTGGTGACTATGACCGCCGTGACCGCAACAGGGCAGCCCTACATAATTCAGATGCAGCCCAGCAACGCCTACGGTCCGACCCAGCAGTGGCAGCAGCAGCCACCTCATGCGCAGCAGCCACAGCAACCGCAGCAGCTGCAGTATCCGTATCCCCCAGCACAGTCACAGTACACACCACCAGCATATGAAGGCTTAGAGAAAGGCCAGTATACTCCCCAGTGAAGACGCGGCTGAAATTGCTACAATGGACCTTTCTTCACCCCATTTCTAACGCCGGCCCTCAGCAAAGAACTAGTACCCCATAACCTATAGTTATTGACAGTGTCCAAAGCTCCTTCTCTGAAAACAGGGCTGAAATTGCTACGATGGACCTTTCTTCACCTCCATTCTCACCNGGAATACGTTTGGCTAGTTTGTAGAAACCCTTTGCAGTTTTTTTTTGTTTGTAATTCAATTCTCTAACCCTCCTCACCATTAAATTTCTTCTCATCTCCAGGTATCCTGATTATAGCAGCTCCCATCAACTTTGCAGTAGATTTTGGCGAGGATAGCTTCGTATCATTTACCTACTTTCACTATGACTACTCCTTCGCTCTCACCATAGTGGGCTCCATTTTCATCTTCATAGGCGGCGTAGTGTACTTCCTTGGAATGAGGAGGTTCGTTGTCTATGGTCAGGCTGGGCAGGTGGTGACTATGACCGCCGTGACCGCAACAGGGCAGCCCTACTTATTTCAGATGCAGCCCAGCAACGCCTACGGTCCGACCCAGCAGTGGCAGCAGCAGCCACCTCAGGCGCAGCAGCCACAGCGACCGCAGCAGCTGCAGTATCTGTATCCCACAGCACAGTACACACCACCAGCATATGAAGGCTTAGAGAAAGGCCAGTATACTCCCCAGTGAAGACGCGGCTGAAATTGCTACAGTGGACCTTTCTTCCCCCCATTTCTAACCCCGGCCCTCAGCAAAGAACTAGTACCCCATAACCTAGAGTTATTGACAGTGTCCAAAGCTCCTTCTCTGAAAACGGCTAAAAATGCTACGATGGACCTTTCTTCACCTCCCTTGCTAGCCCTGGCCCTCAGCAAAGAACAAGCACTCGCCCCCTCCTCCTCCTCCAAACCGAGAGTTTTGGACAATGTGTCCCAAAGCTCCTTCTCTGAAAACAGGGCTGAACTTGCTACGGTGGACCAACATATTTATCGAATATTGAGAAACCATGTCCGAGAGAATCATTGCAGGCTGTGACGGGAGGAATTTTGGGGAGTAGAATTTGAGACAGAAAATCACATGTCTTTCTACGCACACGTTCAGTCCCCCCAAAAAAGAGCTTTAGCACTATAATATACATCTTGTTGTCTTTGATTTTAAATTACTGGTGACTTACACTCCATTCCATTCTTTACATTTGATATTATCGTCCACAATATTAGACCTCACAAAGTCGATCTTTTTTTTTTCTTTTTCGGCTTTTGCATTTAGTCCCTTTCGAGCATGATAAAAACTTGCTACAGAATTAAGAGGTTTGCTCATACTGGATTGCTAGCTTATATATCAAAATTGTACAAGTACACTTTTGCTCTTAAAACATACACTACCTAATGTCTCTTTTTGATAATTTGATTAGACAAATTGGTAAGATTTATTAACAAACAAGACTAACTCCCCATTTTACAAATGGGAGCAAAATGGTTGAGAGCTAGCGTCCATTATGTCCTATTCTCAAATCGAGACGGACAGGCAACGCACCAGAGGCGACAGAATACTTAGCGCACGGAAAGGCATCATAGACGACTGCACTAGACTCCATGAAAAAGTCGGACCAGTGCGGGCGATCGAACCATCCCATCCCAAAATAATTAAAAGTCATAAATAAAAGAGAAGTGGAGTTTTGCTGAGTTTACCCGGCTAAAACACAGGCACAAACGGCCTCAACCCGTCCTCAAAATGTGGTTCTTCTACGATCCAGAGCAATAGAGGAGTGGAAAAAAAAGCAGTCTCCCAATTCTTTCTTTCTATCTATCTATCTATCTATCTATCTATCTATCTATCTATCTAGCTAGCTAGCTAGGTAGCTAGCTAGCTAGGTAGCTAGCTATTTGCTGACCCGAAATCCGCACAATAAAATATCCTTATTCTTTACACGGTTATATTGTTCGCTTCATCCCCCTCTTCGCTAGCGAACACATTTCTTTACTAAAGTTTGAAAGTGGATATTATTTTTTGTAGTTCTCCTTTTGTTGACTTCCCAAAATCGGCTTTGTGGGGTTGTATCTTATGGATGACATAATATCATGATGTGTTCATAATCTTCTGTGATGTCTTTCAGAATTTTTACAACTTTTTTTTTTGATTTTTTGTGCCTTTTTATAATTATTTGTAATTTTTCATCAGCTTCTTAGTGAGTAATCAGAGACTTCTACATAACCATTTATAATTCTACACAGCCATTTATAATTATTGCCTCGTGTTATTCACAATATTATCCATGTTAGTAATAATGGGAGGNAGATTTATTAACAAACAAGACTAACTCCCCATTTTACAAATGGGAGCAAAATGGTTGAGAGCTAGCGTCCATTATGTCCTATTCTCAAATCGAGACGGACAGGCAACGCACCAGAGGCGACAGAATACTTAGCGCACCGAAAGGCATCATAGACGACTGCACTAGACTCCATGAAAAAGTCGGACCACTGCGGTCGATCGAACCATCCCATCCCAAAATAATTAAAAGTCATAAATAAAAGAGAAGTGGAGTTTTGCTGATTTTACCCGGCTAAAACACAGGCACAAACGGCCTCAACCCGTCCTCAAAATGTGGTTCTTCTACGATCCAGAGCAATAGAGGAGTGGAAAAAAAAGCAGTCTCCCAATTCTATCTATCTATCTATCTATCTATCTATCTATCTATCTATCTATCTATCTATCTATCTAGCTAGCTAGCTAGGTAGCTAGCTAGCTAGGTAGCTAGCTATTTGCTGACCCGAAATCCGCACAATAAAATATCCTTATTCTTTACGCGGTTATATTGTTCGCTTCATCCCCCTCTTCGCTAGCGAACACATTTCTTTACTAAAGTTTGAAAGTGGATATTATTTTTTGTAATTCTCCTTTTGTTGACTTCCCAAAATCGGCTTTGTGGGGTTGTATCTTATGGATGACATAATATCATGATGTGTTTATAATCTTCTGTGATGTCTTTCAGAATTTTTACAACTTTTTTTTTTGATTTTTTGTGCCTTTTTATAATTATTTGTAATTTTTCATCAGCTTCTTAGTGAGTAATCAGAGACTTCTACATAACCATTTATAATTCTACACAGCCATTTATAATTATTGCCTCGTGTTATTCACAATATTATCCATGTTAGTAATAATGGGAGGATGCTGGTGACAAAGTGGATTGTCCTGTTTTTGTAATGACACTTCAGTGAAGTGTTTAGGTATGTGTCATAAATGAGTTGGCAGGCTTAAGTTATTGTTAACTACATGCATTGTTGCCTTGGCCATTAATATAAACAAGAAGACAGTAGTACTTACAAAATTCCTAAAATAAAATCTATGTCTGTCAGTTGACATCAATAATATTTTGGAAGTGATACTGGAATCTAGGTAACTGAAGGAATCTTGTTTCATTACGATCATTTTTCATGGCTATTTCTTTGCAAAGGCCACTTCATTTTTTTTTCCTTGTCAAATTTAGGGGAGCATAGACTTTTAAAATATCATTTTTTTAAAAAGAGTTATCAATGAAATTCAATGATTCTTTGTATGTTAACTAAAATATATTATTATCTATGTGCATGGTCATTCCTATGAGGCAGCGTGGATGACTGGGCACAGCCTTGGACTTAAGATCAAAAGGTTGTGGATTTGATGCCCATCCTTAGTCATTCGCTTTTATATATTTAACTACATACATAATTGTTTTATTTTTTAAAAATAATATTTGATGTATGTGAGCTTTTTACCAGTTATTATTACAATTTTATTGTAGGTTTTACAATTTTCACCTTGCAAACCTTAGCTGCTCTTATCACGGCGTGATCAGCTGGTATTTGTTAAAACTTGTGCGGTATCTGTTACTGCAACATGTGCTGTAGTTATGACTGCAACCTATTTTTGTTTCTTCTATTTGTGTTTAGCATTTAATGAGACAGACTATCCGTTATTATGTACAGTGACATAATAAGTACATAATAAGTTAGTGCTTCCAAAAGAAGTCCTTTTTACTACAAACTAACATTGATTTTACAAACTACAGCTTAAATTGACAATGTGAAAGCTTTTCAATAATGCTTTTTTTTTCTATTAACTTGCTGTAAAGTGCTGCCAATTTACTGACTAAAGACCAGAAGGATGCAAGCGGAAGAATATGACTGTGTATATAATAAAGAAAGAAACAATTTGATTGGAAGTATTCAACTGTCATCTGTTTGTCTTGTCTGTCTCTCTGTCTCTGACTCTGACTGTCTCTCTTTCTCTCTCTCTCTCTCTCTCTCTCTCTCTCTCTCTCTGTCTCTGTGTCTTTTTCTCTTTATGTGACTCACTCACCTCCTAACCATCCCCCACCCACATACACACACACACATACACACACACAAACACACAAATACACACACACACACACACACACACGCACGCACACACACACACAAACACACACACACACA
>JAWQUT010000475.1:139608-160510 GCA_033807755.1 Ellobium chinense
TATTACTTGCTTCCTCAACCTGTGGCCTCAAAAAAGAAATAGCTCTGGATAATATATTAAAATGTCAGATATAATGACATGGTTATTTTCCTTGTACAGAGAAACCTCATTAACGAGATTCAAGGTCATGGCAGTATCGAGCTATCGTGACTTTGGTTGGCTGTATTGTGCTCTGGGGACTAGTCAGCTACTAGTGGACTGTTCAGACACTGACGTAGGCTACCACTGAGAAACAGCCGTCAAGTGGAACGGTCTCTGTCCTCCCCTTTTGAAACNTTTTTTTTTTTGAAACGTCTGGCTATGCTAGCTTGCCATATTAATTTATAGAAAGCGCGTGGCGCGATCTGTCTGAAGGTAACCCAAGTTTGCGACCGCATTATATACAGTGAACGAAAGTTCGACATTCACAGATTCGCGAACCCAGATTCGCCAAACTTCGATTCCTCGATAACGAATCTAAATCAGAATCTCGAATTTCGAATCAGATCGCCGGAACGACCAGTGAAATGAAATGTGAACCCAATTCGAATATTCGAACACAAACTATGAATTCAGACATTCGGCGGGTTCTTTCTCAAATACTGATTTTGTCAAATGCGTATCTTGCCCTCCCTAATTAATAATTAATTTTTGCAAGTAGGAATTCGGTATTCCAGTGAGTGCAGTCGCGTGTAACTTTTCTCAGAACACATGCATAATCCCGAAAACAAAATCCCGCAAAGTGAACTCATCATAAAGGTATTTGTCCAGCAGAACAGCGAGTGTTTATTTGATACCACACCGAGATAATGCATTTAAGACTTAACATTTTTGACTTGAAAGCAGAGAACGTGGAGACAACAGGCAATTGAACGGATTTAACAAAGGATACTTTGGCGCTGGGAACTCGATTTTAGCGGTCACGACACAGACGTGGAGTAGATATTTAGTGAAGAGGGTGGAGGCATCTCTGTTTAGATGTCTAAACACTGTTGGCATAATCAACTGCAGACCGTCCAGAAATCCATTTTAGCCGACGCATGGATTTATATTGGTCGAAAGAGCCATAACTCGCCTTGTCTCCTATTGCATTTTTTTTAAGACCACGGGACCATTTTTGTTAAAACGTTGCTTACATATAATTAAATTTCTGCTGCTAGTGGTAACTGTGAACTTACTGAAGTAACTTTAAAAAAAAATAATTATGTTGACACTGCTGTTTTCGCACCGTTTCTAACAAACAATTAATGAATTCGTGAGATGGGTTGATATCGACTACAAACTTCAGGTATCGAGAATGATCACATCAAAAATGTTCGCTGTTGTCGTGTTCGAAGCGCTGTTTCGCTGTGATACGAAAAAATCACGCAGGTGTTTTGAGGCATCTTCCGTCACAAACACCGCGGACTGCCCTACACATAATTATGGTTCTTTAATTGAATAATATTCAGTCGATATTGCATGGCCCCTAACTGTTATGTGAAGCAGAGAAATCGCTTTCTACCGCCAGCATATATTAGCCAAGAAACGTCCGGTAATGGAATAGTTTCTTACTAACTTGCATAATCGCAGCCCTTCGCAAGCAAGGCCAAAGAGAAAAAAAAAGGTAAAAAGGAGCTGCGGTTATCTGTACACGTCTCCATAAAGATAAATCAGAGTTGAATTCTGACATCACATACATGTTGCGATTATGCAGCAGTTGCGATTAATGGTATTGTGACTAACTGGAAGCTTCTCTTTACAAGTTATTGTTAAGTAAGCACACACTTCCTATACAAGTAAAATAAATGCACGCCTAAAATGTGTTGCCCGAAGGGAAAGAATAACTGTAACCTGTATTACTTATGTCGCTCAGACATGTTCAGTACATGCTATGACGTTTGCTCATGTCTTTTTGTAATATAATTATGAGGTAATAAAGTTAGTGTAGTGTAGTGTAGTGTAATGTAACGTAGTGTAGTGTAGTGTAGTGTAGTGTAGTGTAGTGTAGTGTAGTGTAGTGTAGTGCAGTGTAGTGTAGTATAGTGTAGTGTAGTGTAGTGTAGTGCAGTGTAGTTAGTGTAGTGAAGTGTAGTGTAGTGTAGTGTAGTGTAGTGTAGTGTAGTGTAGTGTAGTGTAGTGTAGTGTAGTGTAGTGTAGTGTGGTGTGGTGTAGTGTAGTGTAGTGTAGTGTTCTAAAGACTCTTCCATCCCAGTAGAGGGTTAATCAATAATCAGCCATTCCCGAACCCCTCAGATTCACAAAACCATGCAACACTGAGGATATTATGCGTGATTTCCGAGTTTGGATCACATATTTAATGCAACAGTAAAAAAATCGTTCCGTCGATGCATGGTTATTGAGGGTAGCATCAACAAAAGGGGAGCCGNGGGGGGGGGGGGGGGAAGCAAAAATGTGCATTAGACAAACAGTGTAGACCACAGTGATTGGGTAAGAAATTGCACATGTTTGCCGCGTGCAGTTTCTTGCAAATGCAAACAAGAGGAGCTATGACTCTTAACACACATCTTGCAGTTTATGCCTCTGCCTTTTATGATGCGAGGTTAACAGTTACGCTACAATGATGGCGACGCTGGTACTGCGTTAACTCTATTGAGGTCATAATGGTCATTGTCTACAACAAAAGACAAACCTTTATCTTAGATCACGAGAGAAATGATTATTTCTTCTGTCTCCCAGCACTCAAGTGATCCCACAGCGTTTATTGTTTGTCTCTTCGGTGTTATTTCGCCGCCCGTGACTGTCGTGCCGTCAAATGATTTTACGAATTACGACGGTATTATGTCCGGGCGGTGATTTGATGTCTTCCAGAGCGGTTGCCCTGGGCAACACTAGCGTCACCACCACTGTAATGAAATACACGGCTGTCATAACTGGCAGTGGCGTCATATTACACACTGGAATCTCGAAGTAGATCTATGTCTTGTTATAAAGTATAAATTTCACGCGCACGAATTCATTATTATTTTATTATTTCGTTCCTGAGGCTGCCTCGATATTAAGTACGCCACAGTTATAGGTATACTTTATTTTCATGTACTGCTGGCAAACTTTATTATCAAGGTTCCATTATATTTATTGTATGCATTAGAGGCCTACTCCCTGTCCCTCCCTCAAACAAACACACATACTCACATCGCATCTGCTAGCATATAGCTGCACCCTGCATGTACAATCAATCAATCACTTTGGCGCGCTTTCAGCGAGAGCTAAGGGCCTTTTTTCTGGGCACAGTTTGTTCATTTTTGGACCCCTTGTGTAACACTTATCCACTAGATTAGCTATAATGCGACTCATGGAATATGACATCCGAATTACAGCAAGTGATCCAAAGAAGGAAGACATGCACGTTATTCACTCGGTCAGCGCTTGCATACAGTACATGGTTGTTGAGTGCCAAGTCAGAGCAGCGCGTGAGAGTTCAAAATTTGAAAATAAAAGCTCTCTATTGTCGATTAAGTTTACTAAAGCCTAGAGTTACTCATAGGCGTGTAACTAAACATAGCTTCCTCGTTACCACGTCTTCTCCATAATAAACTATACTAATAGATGCATTGCCTATGGACTCAGAGAGCTGCTAGGGAATTCGCAGGGGCGTAACCAGTATGCGGGACACCAATGAGGGAAGGAGCGTTATGGGTAATAATAATCGGTTAAATGCACTATAAATTGGCGAAGGGGATAGGGTGATTGGGGGATTGATGGGATGTTGGGGAGAAGTGAAGGGGGTGGAGAAGCCAGAAAGTTACAACAACACAAAGCCTATTTCTCCGACAGAAGCTGGGCCTCCTGGCCTTGACCCACCGAGAGTCGCTCCAGTGCCAAACACCTTATTTACTACACACGTGTTAAAGTATGTCACCACACCCACTGCAGAAGAGCTGAGATCATGAAAATTGCTGAGTGAGGTTGTGTCACAGCATTCTAGTATTGGCCAATAATAGAACTCTGTGGGTTGTGCCTACTCGACAACGACAGTGAGTACTCCAGATATTGGCTCTTTGTGAGAGTACTTACTTCCGACAGATGGAGAAGTCGATACTAGTGATACTTATTTCACGTTTTTTATCACATTAAAATTTTAACACAAATATTTACAAGACGACTATCGATAGTGTAAACACTATAAAAGAAAGAATACGATTTGATCTGCGTTACGATTTGACCACCGCAGCGGATCTTAATTTGAAGCCAGAAATGCGATCTTGTCCATTGACGATAATTATTGGAATCGCGCGCACTCACGTTAGTAGATATTTGAAAATATCGAGTAACGCATAACCCCCGCGTGAAGGCCAACCAAGAAATGGACGAGAGCCTGACCACGCCAAGCGCTGCCTGGTTGGCTTACCTCGTAAACACATCGCTCAGCGGTGAAGTCCAATAACGTATACACCGACCAATCCTTGCAAGCAGATCATTCACTTTCGAATGGGAGTTGGCGTCAAGATCCATGGAAGTCTCTCTCTCTCTTTTTTTTCTCTCACACTTTCTTCCTTTCTTTCTCTTTCTCTTTCTCTCTATTTTTCTTTCACTCTCTCATACTCTCTCTCACTGGTCTAATTGATGGCTGGATTAAATCGATCAGCTTTCTAAATTTTTGTTTATTTGTATATTATGTCTCTCATGAATTTTATTACCCAAACCATATTGATTACTATTGTGAATCTTGGTTTTTTTTTTTTGGGGGGGGGAGGGGTGGGNGCTGTGACAGTAAATGTTCACAAAAAAGGAGAAGAGACTGACAAGCTAGAAATTTGAAGAGTATCATATTTACCATTCATCATCCTGCCTTCTCACACACTCTCTCTCTCCCTCCTGCCATTTATCTCTCTCTCTCGTTCCCTCCCTCTCTCTCCCCACTCTCTCTTTCTCTCTCTCTCTCTCTTCCCCCTGTTACTTTACTAAACTAGTAGTTTGTTTTTTTTTAAACTAATGTAAGGCGTGGGTGTGAAGTAGGATAGTGAATCTCTCTTTCTCTCACTATTTCTCTCTCTCCCTCCTCTCGCTCTCTCTCTCCCCTATTTCTCTCTCTCTCTCTCTCTCTCTCTCTCTCTCTCTCTCTCTCTCTCTCTCCCACTCTCTCTCTTCTAAGCACGCACGTGAAACTCTTCACTTCAATGGCAAAAAAAAAATGGGTGAAGGTAAGTAGAGAAGGACGCTATGCTGGAAAGCAATCAGACAAAAAAAAAAAAATTGTCAAGATGGGTCACTGCCACACAGTTGAACTGACCTGGCCTTCCCCTTTATCCGCTGATTAGATTTCTCACTTCTACCTCAGGCTCTGGACACACGTCCGCAAGAAAGAGGTGTGTTGTTTTGCGTAGAAGACGTCTTGCTCTGGTGCCGTTACGTTCTACAGTGGTTACAACATACTGTGAGCAGTTGATACAGAGTGGTGGGTAATTGCAATATCATTAAAAAAAAAACCAACAAGTTTGTTATTGATGTGTCGGGTTTGTTTATTTTATTTGTTTATTTATATGGAATCGCAGGGTCTGTACTGTGTGTGAGGGGATTGGGGGTGTAGTTTAGATTTAATTCAGCCTCAGATGGGATTACACAATTATTTTTAAACATTATTTGATTTTCATTATCTAATTATTTATCTGCGATTTTATATTTTGCTAATCTCAGTGTCAAAGCTCCAGTTAGATTGGATCTGTTTTCACGATAGTTCGATGAAAATTCTGTGTTGATGGGACTAGTACATCCAGTCCAGCAGTTGCATTCTGGATGACCTGAAATATGGTCAAGAGGTCAATAGGTCAATACTTTTGTTAGGCAATAGGCTATCTGGCCAACTCTTATAATATTACAATACAGTATTGTTTGTTTGAAATATGTCCTAAGAAATCTGGCAGTATGGGAAGTTTTTATACATATTATGTGGATAGATGGAGGATCGTGCTTGTCTGAGAGTGAAGGAGAGAGAGAGAGAGAAAAGAAAGAGAGAGAGCGATGAATAGAAGGATTGTTCTAATGCCTGCTCACACGACTTCACACTATTATTACCTAGGCAGGTCTGATCACTCTAGGACTTTTTCAACTCCATGGGGAGCATACTGTGCCGCTGCTATCTATAGGCACTTATCACCAGCATGCTGACAATATATTTCACTGCTATAGCCAGGTACCCATTTTACTGAGAGGTGGACGGAGGAAAATGTGAATGAAACACTTTCCCATGGTACTTGTTACAAGACTGTGGTTGAGAATCTAAACCACAATATTTAGATCTTGAGTCCTTCATCACAACCATTTGGCTATGCTGCTTCACAAAATTTGTTTCTTTCTCTTCATTTGCAGCCTGTCTCTCACAATTCAAACACTGTAGCTATCATGGCAAAACTACCAGGGCTAGCTGTTGCAGGCCTTGCCTTTGTAGGCCTTGGCCTGGTACTTGCTATTGTTGGACTTGCCACACCAGGCTGGTTGGTGTTTACAGCTACTGACCCCAATGATTACTATGGATTGTTCCAGGCCTGTATAAATGATGAGTGTCTACAGTATGGTGTCATGTCATCATCAGGGGCCCGAAACACAGGATCGAGTACTGGTAAGGTATAATTATTTATCATCATAGTCACTGCATATACCATCTTTGATGTAGTGTCATCACTGTCCAAAGTCATCACCATGTTTATCATTATCTTCGCCATTTTCATTATAACATCCTGGCCACTTCATCATCATCATAATCATCATCTTTTAAAACTACGAAAAATTAAAAGCTTAACCTTATTACAAGGAATTTATTAAAAATCTAGTTAAGAAATAAGACCGAAAATTACTTCTAAACGTTTTGGCTCTAAGGCCTTTATCAATAAAATGAAACAACTCTTATCATTTTCAAATTTAAAAAAGTGATACCCTCAGACTGTGTACTACATTGAAAAAATTTACTAAGAAGTTTCAAATTTTTGGACGAGCGTCCTTCAACAGGGACAACTAAGAAATAACGAACACAGAATGATCAGACAAACATGCAACACAGTATAATACAATGAAGACAAGACAAAGTATAAACAAATAATAGAAATAAAGGGGCAGAAAGTTTGGACATATACTCCTTGCCCCTATCCCTCCACCCACCCACCCACACACACACACACACACACACACACACACACACATACACACACACATTCACACCCATGTACATATGGGAAAAGGGGCAAAAGATATCAAATTTTTGTTGGTTGCGGATTGAGTATTAAAGCATTTCTACGCGCATAAGCACTTATTTCACAAGCAAATGGTAAAAAATTATGGAAAACATTTTAGTTTATATTAGATGAATTATATATTGTAAATTTGGTCTTCATCCACGATATGCTCAGAATCTTTTTCCATTAAATGAGATGATCCCTTGCCACATAAGAGAACTATATAACTTGGGCCCGACTAATTCTAGATAAAGTATATTTTAACTTAATGAAGGTAAATACATTAAGCTTTAATGTCATATCAATAATTTCACTTACCAAAAAGCAACATAAGTTTGACCAGCTGCAAGACACATTGACCATGCCGAGTACAATATTTGCCACTATTACAAGAATTAGTAGATACAAATCAATGCCAATAGAGTTCATAAGGTATTATACTTTCATGTCTTCTAGAGTACGCTGGGTGAGTAAGTACAGTACATGGGAGGGGTGTGGACGGAGGGGTGGGGATGGAGAGGGGCAATTAGGCAAAATAATGTAGATGACTATTCATGTTCCTTCAGTAGATGTGATATTTACATCTTAGTTAGATCCCAACCACCCCTTCCTCCTTTGTATTTATTTTTGGTTGTTTAAATCAAGAAACCAAGAAGAATTTATTTTTTAAAAAATTACGAGCATGTCCAATTCATGCCGATTTTCTCTTCACAGCTTTTGCCTCGACAAAGGGTGTGCTTATAAGTGGTGTCATCGTTGCTGGCCAGGCACTGTTCATGGGCATTACAATGCTAATTAGGTTCAGATCTGGAGCCTTGAAATGCAGGAAATGGCCAACAATTACAATGATAATTTCAATCATTGGAGGTAATCAGTCTCCATGTTTAACTACTCACCCTCTTCCACTCTTCACCAATTCTGTCTTTCTCTGTTGTTATCATTTGAAAATCCATCCACCTGTCCATCCATCCATCTATATCATCCATCCATCCATCCATCCATCCATCCATCCATCCATCCATCTAATTCATGCACCCACCTCCCCATCCTACCATCCATCCATCCATTCATCTGTCCATCCACTCAGTGTGACAATCTAGTTTTCCAAGCCATCCTTACAACTCCGTCTTTTATTGATACAGTAATGTCATCCCACCTATATCCTGTTTCTTTCACTTGATAAAGTAGACAATGGATAAAACAAAAATGGCCAAACTGAAAGTACCTTTACAATGAAAGGAAATAAGAAGCCCCATTTATTTTCCTCTTTTCAAACTTCTCTCTCCAGCTGAAACTCTTGTTAAGTCGAACATAAGTCTTTTGTTCCTAAGATTTTGGTTTTAACCTTTGTTTACTGCACAGCTAAAATCTATAAAAAAATTTCACTATTCAAATATGGCATGATATATGCAGAGTTCTCTTTCACTTTATACTTTATGTTCCTATTCCTCATCAGCCTTTTGTTTCACCTTCAGGTATTCTTATTGTGTTGGCTCCCACCATCTTTGCTTTACAACTGTGGGATGATGTCACTTCTTCACTTTTCAAGCTTCACTACTCATTTGCACTCAGCATTGTCGGTGGCGTGCTCGTCTTCGTTGGAGGTATTGCATTCCATATTGAAATGAGGAAAGTCATTGGCGCTAGTCAGTCTGAAAATGATGTCCAGTTGCAGAATGGCAGGATGAAGTAGAAATGTCTTAAGATATTTACTGGGTAAAAAGAATAATTTTTGTATAGTCTGGCAGCCAGTCAGAATGGTCTGTAAGTCACTTTTTGGCTAAATGAAGTTATTGGTGTAAGTGAAAGCTTCATAATATGGGTACTTTCATGAATGAAAACATAAAAAAAAGGTCAACCATTTTCTGCTCCAGATGATACATTATACTTGTTTGAAGTGGCACAAAGTCATCCATGCCATGAAAAAAAAATCTGAGTAAACCACAAATGAAGATTAATTTTATATTATATAATTCATCTAACATGTTGCACAAAAAAAAAAGAACCCAGTCAGATTTATCCAAAAGTACTGACCATTTGCCCATTAAATAATGCTTTTGTGCCTAGACATGATTTTCTTTCACTTTCCTCCACAAATATAAATTTGATATCAGATGCCCCTACTTATTTCAGAATCTGACATCTCAATACTCAGTTTAGTGACATATTATGCCTCATATAGACTGGCTGCTAGGCATATACAGTATATCACAACATAGTATATTTCCTCTGAGGATTTTCTTTTGTTTCAATCTCTAAAGTGAAATGGATTCTTGTCTTATTGATTAGTCAGGATTGTTTCACTCTGAACAGGACAGGTCATCCAAGATAAGGTAACGGGATACACTAAGCAGACAGTAGTTGTAATTAACACTCTCATGGGTTCTAGAATGTGAGGGTGGGACAGCCAAGGAAAAGGGAAGAGGCACCAGAGAATGATAAAGACTGATGATAAATTGGCTGCGTGACCATTATTACGGTTAATGACCATTGCACATGTTGTCTGCTGCTCGATCAACTGACGTCGGGCTGCAAAATTCTGTCATCTCACAAATTTGTTTTACTGTCCCACCCAGCATACTGTAGTGAAGGTGAGAACAGGTTCTACCACAACATCACCAGGGCTATGGATGGCTTTGTCCTAAATTCTTGGCTGGGTAGTGTTTTTTAAAATTTTTGTTAAGGGGAAAGGAAAGGGGCAGTGCGAAAAGAGGTTGAACATAGCAATCTTGGCCAAGTCTTCAAGCTTTCATAAAGAAGCAGTGAAAACTGTGTGCTAGAAGATATTGATGTTGTGGCCACTGCTAGCCCAGAGCACGCACTGTTTGTCTGCATCTAAACAATGTTGGCATGTCCTGTCATGCAGTCATGTGTAAAAGAGTGATAATTGCAGTTGCTGTGTGCCCGGTGGTGGGTTAATATAATTTTATTTAGGATTGCCTATTCTGACCAGAGTAAAATTAAAAAAGATTAACCAAAGTGAAGTGGATATTTAAGAAGATAGGACACTCTCTGCTACACAGAGTGAAATACGGAAGATCCTCAGAGGGGAAAATGCCCTGTTGTCATATATTATAAGAAATACATTTCCTTTTGGGAAATACATTCGCATAATACTTTCACTTTTTTTCCACTGAATAATAAAAAAAGAGGATTTTTCTGCAGTGAAAGTTTAAGTCTTATTAATCAGGTACACTCTTATATCATGGTCCAGTGCAGTCTTCTTTAGAAGCCAGAAATATGCAAAGATGATACACATCTTTTTCTAGCTACGGAAAGAAACATAATTTAATCCAGGTGTAAAGTAATGTGTTAATGCCTGGTGTCCTACAATCACAATTTTTTTTTCAAGTTTACTTTACCTTGTTGCACCTGTGTTGCAGAAGTGCAGCTAAGCTATGCCACCAATTTATGTCTTAATGCAAGCCTTGGGAATGAACAGGTGATTAAGTTTATAACGATCTGGTACAAATAGTGTTAACCATTTTAAATGCACATTTTTGAGAAAACTATACTTCATCTTCAAACCTTTTTGAAGGGTAAGTCCATGATATCCTCAGCCTATAATCTTGTCACTCAGGGAAATTGCCAAAGATATTTTGATGTAATCAGCCTTAAAGGTCAATTATATCAGTTAAATTTCACTATTATACTTATTTTTATGTATTATACCTGTTTTTCTAAAAGTTTAAAGGTCATTCATGTTGCTGTATTGTTATTTCAGTATCTGTACATAATGTGACAGTGTTTCCTGTTAAACGCAAAGTGCACTTTAATGTTTTGTTTCAGTGCATACCTCTACACATTTCTGTGAGTTGGGGTTAATTTAATGATGATTCATTTTGGAAGTTATGTAAGGAATAGTTTCATCTCATGAACATGTTTAGATTGACACAATTCCCACATCTTTGTGACAAACGGCAGTTTCCAACCAAAATCAACTGCCTTACATCCTGCTTCAGGTTAGATCCTGCTCCATGCTCACTCCATGAAACAAATTTTTTTGCTCGATGAAATAGCATTATTAACATTCCGGTTGCTACAGTATTTTTATCCTAAGATCCTGTAGCTTACTCTCAGGGTTGCTAATTTCCTGTGAGAGAATTTGGGTTTCATTGCGTTATCTTTAGTAGATTTCAACTGAATGAATATGCCATGTTGTAACAAAGCTCAGGAAAATCATCCACACAAGCAGCACATGCCCTCTCTCACTGGTTGCTTGTTCTCTTTTTCAATTACAACTTGATTTTGATGTCTGGACTTATATGTTATGCCCTCATTTACCTGGATTACTTACTAAGATCCCACTCCTGCTTTTCTCATCTCCTGGGCAATTGAAGTTACTGTATCTATACTCTATTTATGCCCTTGGATACAATTTATTCAAAAAGTATGGTGCTATGTAGATGTAATGATGAACTTATTGGGGGGTGGAATTTCAGTGAGAAAATCATATTTCTTTTGTATGTGCAAGCTATCCTCCAAAAAAGTGCTCATGTGTTGTGAATGAAATGCTCTGCTAAAAGTGTGAACAAAGACATACTAAATACCTGTGATCTCAAATTTTTGGTGACTTAACATTCCATTTCATTGTTTACAACTGATTATACCCTGTGCTCATATCTTCAATATATGTCTTTGAGACCTATTACAATTTGTTTACTATTTATATTTTTATCAGCTCATGTGGTGAGTGGTTAGAAACTTATACTCTACCAAAAATGTTACACAACAATCGAAAATACCCTGCAATTCGGTCTGTGTTTTGAAACTCATAATGTAAAATATATCAAACAATGTTTGGAAATCTGAAGATGATATCAAACAACACAAAATAAACAACTGTCACTGAATTAAGAAGAATCGCATGTAAACTATGAGAACAGCAAGAGGTGCTATGATTGGCTGGCTCAGTTTATATTCTTAATTCTTGACAAAAGCATGCAATAGATCCATGGGTTTGGAGGTGGTAGGGTTAAGGGATAGGTACGGTATCATAAACACCTCAGACTAACCTGAATGTGAATTGTGGCAATGTCAGTAGGGCTAGAAATTGGGATGAAATCCAGTAACCATTTGTGCTACCATACATCAGGACAAGTGGCAAGATTTTCCACGAGGACAATGCTTACCCATAATCATACATCCAACACTATCACCAAATGTCTGCAGGCCAATGGAGTACTTGTGCTGCTATGATCATCAAGATTCAGGGATTTAAATCCAATAGAGGATCTCTGGGATGAGGAGGCTTTGGGCTCATCTCAGGAATCATAAATTTTCAAGATCTTCAAGCTCTGGTCTGATAAATGAATGGAAAAGGTTTCTGGAGCAAACCGTTAAAGCTCTTATCAATTCCATGGGCTGGAGGAGCTAGACAATGATGATGTATGTGCCACTGACGGGCACACTTGATATTAGAATCAGAAGTAGGGGTTACGGACAACTAAAGCAAGGGTGGTTGAAATTTAGGTCATCAGTGTACCTGTGACAGATTTGTAGGCCTACACTTCATAATTTCCACCTTACCCCATAAAGGAAGCCTTAGGGGAGGTAATAACTAAACTTCTTGTTGAGTAACTTTTCAGACTGAGTATACTATTATCATATTGACTTATACTGTTGCCTGACATCATATTTCATAATTGTCTATGATGATGAATAGAGTCTTATTCCATGAATTAAGTCAAATGCAAATACACCTGTACTGGTATAATTTTATTCTAAGTTTTTTTTTTCCTTGCTCATGTTTGTGAAGTTACTAGAATTTATGTGGTACTTTAAAAACTGCAGTCCAATATTTTGTTTGAAGGATTTACATACTTCATAATTACAAAATGGTTATATAATAATATGCAGTCTCATTTTCCTCCAACTTGTAGTTATAAGCATGTGGAATAAGACTTTATACCTGAATACGGACAATATGTTATATGTGTGTCATGTGAAGCATACTTGCTTATTGTGAAACTGCTATAAAAGTGGGTGTTACTCATTCTCACCCTCCTGCTCTTAATGATTGTTGCTTATGTCACTTACAACAAATAAAATTCCAGTCTTTGTGTGAATTAATGGAAGAGTACAATTTGAGTATGGCATTATATGCAACAAGCATAAATTTGAGAAATTGAGATTTGTCACTGTTTTTGCTGTTGTTGCAATATCTTATTGGATCCACTATCAGTTTTGTTTCATACCATTTCATTTTTGGTGTATGTGTGAATTTTTGGATAACAGGATAGTGTACTTTCTGTGTAAGGTCACCAAATAATTGCAACTTCTGTTTATTGCAATGTTTATCTAGCTCCTAAGGAGTTGCAGATGAGTGGAGTCAATTCTAATATCATCGCCATGCTTTTAAAATGCCCTAAGTCAATCTTTGGCCATTTTTAAATAAGGGTACCACTTTGAATATGACATCAAGGTCAGGTTAAAAATAAAAAAAAAAAAAGTCAAGTTTTCCCACCAAAACTCTTGCCTTGCCACCAAAACTTTCGGTGCTTCCAAGTGCAGCAGATCAAACAGAATGTTTATGGCTGGGAGAGCACATATTATATCATAAATTATGAGTGTTGTTGGCATATTGAGCCACTGGGTCATGCTTTTCATCAATGAAGTTCAGCCAGTTTACTATCATCCGTTCAAAAACTCATAACCCTCTCTGAAATCTGACATTTCAAGAAAAAAAAGTCAAGTTTTCCTGCCAAAACTGGAGTTGCAAGGAGGCTGATTCAGGATGACTCTTGCTTTGCCATCAAAGCTTTTCCCCCACATTCATTTTGAAATATGAAGAAAATGACTTGGGCTGTTTTCGAAGCACAGGGATGATTGATATGTTTTCATGCCAACTGTTTTCAGTATGCACGATGAATACTCATATAGTTGTGAAAAGTATTTGTATTTTGGGTGTGTTGTTTATCTGTCCATTAAGTATGTGACAGTTTTATGTCATAATTTACTGCTTTCTTCCCTCCTATCACCCTTCTCTTTCTTTGTTACTGTCTCTGTCTCTCTCTCTCTGAATCTATCTCCATCTATCTTTCTCTCTCTCTCTGTTTTCATAATGTTTCATAATTAACAGAATGAGTTTACTATGTACTTTTGCTTGAGAAAAAAAAAAAATAAGCAAGCACAGATTGTAAAACCACATACCAAATTGTCTAAAGTGTGTCAATGAAAATACATGTAGTTGCTTGTTGTTCCTTTCCCTGTCTCTCTGGTTCTTTTGCTGTGTGTCGGTTTACTTTTTTTTGTGTGATTATTTCTTTCCTTCTTCTCTGCTTTCATTAGAGTGAGAGAAAAACATTTATAAAACAGAGGAAGAAGAACAACCACACTCAGGCAATAATTCTGCTATCACCAAACTAAAGTAATGTAGAGGCTGCAGGAATGCATTCATTCCAGTTTGTATTTAATTTAGCTCACAAACAGTATACTGCTGATGTTAATTCAGCAAGCAAATACTATACTGTTGATGCCATCCTTATTGGCATATAATAATAAAATGCAGTTTATAAGTCTCATATCCAGGTTAATGCCTGCTTCATACTATTATTACTCCAGCAGGACTGATAAATCTAGAACTTCCTGAGCTTCTTGCGAAGCATAATATAGCGTTACTGCCATTTACAGGCGCTGATCACTAGCATTCTGACAATATCGTCCACTGCCTATAGCCAGATACGCATTTTACAGACGGGTGGACTGAGGAAAATTTAAATGAAATACTTTCCAAAGGTACTTACAACATGACTGTGGTTGGGAATCGAACCCACAACCTTTAAATCTTGAGTCCAACACCTTAACTGTTTGGCCAAGCTGCTCCACAATTGCTATAACCCTCTGAGGCCAGATTCCTGGTAAATCGGGATGGAGCACACCAGGAAATTAGAATAGGGGGCTACTTCACTCAGGGAACCATGGCTCAGGACAAGCCAGGAGGGACAGTGTAGCCATGTGGTTCACAAGTGGTTCCTACAATCTGAAGACTGAAAAGTTTGAAGGTTGTAGCTTCAGATCTGAGTGGCGTGTAATGTTTCATATTATGTGCCCCTAATTTAACCACTTCACCATGTTATATGTTTCAGGTCCTTATTTTACTAAATTACCATGAGTTCATTAGCTGTGTGTAGGTATATTTGAAGGAGGGTTTCAAAGCACTTCAGCATGATTACAGCAGAAAGCTTAGGAACAATTCATTATGTAGGTATGAAGATGCCAATATTTTTTTCACTGTTGGCTATATTAAGTTTTACACCTCTCATTAACTTATCCAGGGGTCCCAGGCCAAATTTCCCACCAAACATGTTGTTTAGCCCTTCTTCCAAATTTTGACACAAAGAAAATTGCCCCTCAATCAGTTAGCTTTTGAGAACTTAGGCAGTAAAACAGACTACTTTATATTTTAGGCCTTTTCACTCAGCAAACAGGATAACCTTATCCACCTAGCAACAACCACAAGTTTTATACATCAGTGGCTAAACCCTCACATATTCTGAGTCTACACATGTATCTGCACCTATCTAAGCCTTTGAAATTAAAATTCACCCCCCCCTCCCCATGGCCAGTTATCTGATTTTATAGGGACTATTTAAAATTGCATATTTTTTTGCATCTTCATACTTATAGGAAATAAACCTTAAGAATACATTGGGTACAATATGGGAATGGGATTTCTTACCTGTGCATCATGATGCCATTTTGAGCAGAGAGTTTAGATGTACGCCATACACAGTGAAGGGGTTAATTCCTGATTCTTGTCTCACTTAGGTGTGAGTGAGCACATGGTTATAGAGCCAGAGGTGCTGCACTGCGGCAACCAGCAATGCTTTTTGCTATGTAATTGATCTGTAATATTGTGTATTTTACCTCTGTTGTGTCCTATTCTACGGGTATATCTTATGAAGGTGATGTATGACAGGAATTGATATTGTAAAATTGTGTATGCATCTATGGTGTGTACGATTCTAAAACTGTATGGTATTGTGCAGCAATGTTCCTGAAATAAATAAATGAATTGATAAAAATCTTAACTTTTCCTTTTTTTTTGAGTCAGCCAATGTTTTGTTCAATGAACAGGAGTATGGACTGATAGAAGCATAAATTATTGCTAACCCCATTTTTTAATGCCAGAATCAATGTAACCACTATCATGATAAGAATGATAACCATTATTTCCACTATTCATCATTCCACCACCAGCACCACCAGCTGCATCATCAGGAACATCACCATCACTAAAAACAACAACAACAACAACAACAACATATTTGCTATCTACAGACGCTGAGATAAGCTAAGCATGATACGTACATATAAGATATATTATGACACTTTAACTGGTATGCTGCTTAGTACATTCAGAGGTTCTGAATACCATTATATAAATATAAGTCGGCTTGAAATTTAATTAGCGATCATGCTGTAAATGGAACATATTCCTTCTTTGGTTGTCGAATGTTTAATTAATTATCCAAACGGACCAATGATATCGTATTCCACATGAATTACAGGGGAGTGTTCTTTCGAAATCCTACGTTTTAAAGTGTTTCTGTATTCCCGTCTATTAGTAACTCCTGACTAGTTCCCACCTAACAGAAATGGGGAATGAGCGGACACAGATGCTCACACATTGGCAGGATAAGGGAAAAAGTGGTCAAGACAAATGCAGAAAGAAAATTATAGAAGAAGGAAAGAAAGAATGGGGCGGGAATCGAACTTTCGACCTCTGCGTCGGCAACTCTGCGCGCGTGACAGTTCCGTCCGTTCCGAATTAGATAGACATCTAAACCCAGCCACTCTGCTACTTCAGAAAAAGTAGCTTATTGACTGGGATCTTTCCAGAGTCTGAACAGGAGACTGTCAGTAATCGTAATAGGCATGAGAGTCACACACAAAACAAGCTTCCCTACTCAACCCCCGTCCCCACGCCTCATTTAAATCTTTAACGACCTTTAAGCTTTAGTTGGTAAACTCGCCAAGAAAAACGCATATATATACATACACACAACATTAAATAGAGTGAACATGACACAGTCTTTTTCTATAACACACCTTTTTTTTTTTAAGTGCGAAGTTTCCAAGTTTCCACATCGTGCTATACCTAGTCCCCATTTTGAAGAACGAAAATGATCATCATGAAAGCGCCTGGAGTGCTCGTAAGTGTGTCAGCATGTCGATCTCTGAAAAAAAAGAGTTGGAGTGGATGAATTGTAGAAGGACATTCAGGTCTCAACACCCCTGCCCACCCTCCCCTACATTCACCTTTTTTCGTAAAAGCACAATAACAACAGCGAGAGAATGGAATCTTGTGCACCAGAATCGTCATTTCTCTCGTCTCTTGCTGAGTGCATGTTCTCCTAGACATTACCACAACACTGCACACAGCATGCCAGAGTGGCATGAAGTTATCTTGCTCGCTGGAGAGTAAAGATAATAGAACCATTGGTCATAGAAGATATGAATCTTTGGTGCTATCAGCTTGTTAGTGATGGTTTCGAAAGCAATGGAAACAATTATGTACTTTACCGGCGAAGTAACAGTATCCGTAGTTACGTCCCCCTCTGGGAATTCAGTGGCCTAATTATCACCCGCCTGGCATTCATTCATGTTTGGTTGTATTTTACTGTCCCTAGAAGCGAAAGTTATATTCGGAGACTGGTGGACATGTGTTAGTTTCTTTCTTCTAGTTTGGGCAGATCGCCTAATAATAATAATAATAATAATAACAATACTCAAAATGAATGTATATCCCTCGAATCCAGTCTGATGCCTGCGCTGCTCTGCAGAGCAGAGTGAAAGAGATAGAGTAGATGAATGGGGGTGTGTGAAGGATGCTGAAGGAAGAAGCTGGAGGACATGAATGAAGATGCGTGCCTGATATCTCATAATTGTGTAATGTATTATGTAAATTAAATGCTTTTGGCCTAGTGCCTATAATAAACTGAACTGAACTGAACTGTTATTATTACCGGACAGGTCGAATCACCTTATGACTTTCTCAACTCCTTGGGGGAGTGTACAGTGCCACTGCTATTTATAGGCACAAACCATTAGCATTCTTTCTTTCAATATTTTTTTGTATATGCACTTAGGTATCCATTTTACAGACGAGTGGACTGAGGAAAATGAATGAATTGCCTTCCTCAAACACTTACAACATAAACCTAGTCAGGAATCGAACCCACGACGTTTAGATTTTGAGTCCATCCCCAAAACCGTATGACCGCGAGGCTTCACGTTTCCTCTCTCCTTGTTTTGTCGTGCGTCGTATGGATTTCCGATCAGATTGGAAAGGATCCGTGTCATCTATTCGTCGAACGGTTTTCATCCTGTGGTGCTTTGGGTCCTAGCTCACCCTCGCCTTCCTGGCTTTTTAACACGTCGGGATGTAGGGGGTATTTCCAGGTTCCTTTCCCATAATCAACCACAGTGGTGAAAGACAGCACATATAGAGAGCTTACAGTGGGAAAAAAAGTCAGCTCAACACATCTGGCTACAGCAGAATCCATTAAACACAGTGGTTTAGATTTCACTGCTTTCCTCGTCCTTGAACGACAGTAAATTAACACGATCTCTAGCCACAATAAAATACTGCTTTTAATGGACACATAGACGGGTAAGAACAATGACAATAAGTTTAAGGCCCTTGACAGACGAGATGTAAAAAACGCAGCAGGAATTACTGCGCAGTCTGCAGATACACTGTGGCAAATGGGTGCGGTCACACGAGCGACAGGTAGTAGTTTCAGTCCTGGCGTAGCAGATGTGTATCTCCCACATTCTGGTACGCCGCGACACTCACCATGACCAAAGCCACCCTGACTCTCCGATCGTCCATACTGAACTGAGCGACAATTGTAGCTCGTCTGTCAAGGCACTAACACGTTAAACAAGCTTAGTTATTATGCCCAGACCGTACCCTGTTTATGGGCGTTCAGTATAACATTTAAGAACAACAAACAACAACAACAACAACAACAACAACAACAACAACAACAACAAATGGCGGGATAGACAGGACAGATTAAACAGTACCTCATCATAGACGATAAAAGTACAAACATATGAATACAGAGTGCAGTTTCCAGTTTGAGTCTGGGTGAAATCGAACACCTTTTTCGAGAAGTTCTTAGCAAGGAGAGGAGAATATATGCCGTTTATAATACTACTTATAACAATAATAATAAAGATGTGGTTTATAAGTTTGGTATTCAAGTTTATGCGCGGTCAAGCGACTTCACGCTATTATTACCTGAGTAGACCTGATCATCTAGACCTTTTTCAACTCCCTAATGAGCATACAATGCCGCTGTCATTTACATGAATTGGCCACTAGCATTCTAACAATACCCTCCACTGCCTATAGCCAGGTACCCATTGTGCAGAGGGATTAAGCCTCCATTTAATGCTTCTTGATATGAAAGGTGAGGGCAGGGAGGGGGTAGGAGGAGATAGGCAGAAAAGAGAGGGGGTTGGTGGATTGTCTTAGTAGAAAACGAGAGGTGCATAATACATATACCATGAAGAAGATCAAAAATGTTTATCTAGCACGATGTCACGGGGCACATTTAATGCCCCATAACTCTGCACACTTGCTGTTTGTGTTTGTTTCTTATTCTAGTCGTCAGTTCTGAAGAGCATTTATATACAAAATGTCTATTATTTTGAATAAATTAATATCGTTCAAGAGAAAAAAAAAAGGGATTTGTATCCTGGGTGTTAACATAAATTTCATTCTCTACATAGGATCTTAATATCGACAAAAGACACCAATCGATGTTTATGCCACGGTAAAGGAAAGGGGAATGAATCTTATTAATATGTTCGTTTAGTTTTGTGCATTCCAGCCCTACCTACTGGCACCTCAATGTTTGTCTGTTTCGGGGCCTGTTCCTCACCCCCCCTCCCCCCAATTGCTGAAAGCAGGAGCCGCTACTGATCGTCACTGCTGTTGATGTTGACATTAGTATGTCACTTAATTTCTTGCTCGATATTGTAATGTCCACCAGTGCTTCCAAGTGCAGCAGACCAAACAGAATATTTGTAGCTGATAGGGCACATATTGCATCATAAATGATGAGTGCTGTTGGCATAATATTGCCGCTGGGTCATGTTTGTTATTAATGAAGATCGGCCCACCTCCGTAAAGTCATGACTCTTTGACAGGTGATATTTCAAAGATAGTTTGATGGAATTACTTGGAAGGTTGCATGATGTGTATATACTGATGACTATAGCTGGGTTGCTTTTTGATAATAATAAAAATTATAATTAAATAATAACAGTAATAAAGCGGTTTACAAGTCTCGTATCCAGGCCAATGTCCGCTCAAGAGATTTCATACTATTATTACCGCAGCAGACCAGATCACTCTATCTCTGCTGGGGAGCAAACACTGCTGCTGCAATTTACAGGTGCTGATTATTAGCATTTCTGGCAATATCTTCCATTGTCTGTAGCCAGGTAGTCATTTAATGACTGGTAGATAGACTGATTAAAAGGTGAAGAACATGCTTTCCCAAAACACAGACAGCATGATAGTGGTCGGGACATGAGCTCACGACCATTAGATCTTTAGTCCAACGTTTTAAGCGGTAGGTCATGCTGAGTCGTATTTTATTTATTTATTTATATATTTAGTTTTTTTATTGCTTGCTTCCTTGCTTGCTTGCTTGCTTGCTTGATTGATTGATTGTTTGATTGATTGATTGAATGATTGATTGGTTGATTTCAAGGGATATCTGCGGATTAGC